>VYZQ01008913.1:90727-101226 GCA_013400655.1 Mystacornis crossleyi
CAAAGATGATGATTTACAATTTGTTGCTCGCTTCCTTGAGAACTGTGGTCACATACTGATCTGATTCCTGTGAGTTAATTCTTTCTTTTGTCGACTTCTGTTCTTCAGTAACTTAGTAATAATGGGCTACTTTTGCTTCCTGTATTTTGAGGCAACATCAAGTGTGACTGGTCTCAGTGTAAGGCACTAATGGGAGCTGGGACACTGTGTGGATGATGAATTTTGGATGGGATTGGTTGAGACACAGAGAAGCAAAAAACATGGTGACTAAAGACATAATGCTTACGTCTGTGCTTAAAAATAAAATAGGCCAGGGCCTGTGCTCTGGTGCTAGAGCCACTGGCATCTCACAGCTCATGTCCATGCTTCTGAACTCTCTTACACTCATAATTAGAGTAAGATGTACCCCAGAGTAGACTCAATGAGCTAAAGATCTTTTTTTTTTTTTTTGATAGATCAGGTGTGGATGTCTATCATAGGATTCATATGTGGGGATGACGAAAACATGGAGATGTGATCTGTGAAAGTCAGGAGGAGGTAATGGAAGGCAGGAAGGCCGTACCGCTCTCGTTAAACAGGGGAGGCTTTGCATCGCTGGTGGCAGAGAAGGGACAGAAGGCCTTATGAAGTTTTAGGCATGCTATTGCCTGCTTGTCCAGGCTTATGACCTGGGTGAACCTGCCGCTGCTTTATCCAGGCTCCTCTTAATAGTCATGAGCACGGGAGACTCCTCCAGGTAACAATTTTGTGGTTCTGCAACAGCGCAGGACTTCATGGAGCTGAAATAATGTGCCAGTCTGTGTCTGGGAAGCTTCACATCTGGCCACTGGCTGATAGTTCGAAAAACAGAATTTTATGGTCATGTTTATTGCTCTGTGTGGCTGTAAATGAGGATTAGTTCATTTCCAAAGTAAGAACAACACTTAAGATGACAAGCAGACATTGGAGAAGAGTATGGGGGCACCTGGAACTTGTCAGCACTGAAAAAAGTAAGGAGAGATTGTTTGAAGAAGTGAGATTTAAAGACAGATTTGGATGTGTGAAGATAGAGGCCCAGATTCTCAACTGTTCCCAGCTGCTCTCGAAATACAACACAGCAATAAAATTAGGATTTGAAGATCTGGGTGGCACAGAACTGGCAGATCCCTGGGGGGTGTTGTACCATTCATTTCAGGAATTAAAATTAGGAAATCCTGCTTGTTGGAACTTTTTCTTAGAATCACACATATAAGTCAGAGAAACTCTACTTTTGATGGATGTGAGCTGTAGATTGAGTAACTCAAAGTCATATTTAATCCCCTTTGGTCATCCACTAGAAGTATTTCAATGAACACCAGAAGAATGTTGCCCCGGGAACATCCTCTCAAAGAAGGTTGGATTCCAGAGCAAAACAAAACCAAGAATGCGCAAATGTAGGGATAGTACCAAGAAGACAAAAATAATTATGGAATAGTGTGTAAAAGGGAAAGATGAGGTCAGAGACATTACAGGAAGAACAAACTGTATTTTCCCTGTCCCCTTGCAGCATCTGCTAGCTACACATTCTCTCTCTCCTTTTCTCACTTTCATTTTCTGCACAACTCAAAGATGAAACTGCTCATGGCTTTATTTTTGGCTTTTCAATATCTGTGTCCGTATGAATTTTGCTCATCTGTATATCTCAAATAAATGAGATATGAAATGTAATTAAGCAAGTAAATTAAATTAGCATGATTTGTCCTGTCCTTGTTCCTTGCCTCAAGTCCATCTCTTACATGTTTCCATGACTTATCATTTCTGTGTGGAAAGAGACTGAAGGCCTAAAAAGAATAATGTGTTGAAATTAGCATGGTGCTGATGGGGTCCTTGATTTAGTCTTGTACTTTAATGACATTAAAAGGTCAAGATCCATCCCCTCACACCTTTTGAGCAGCGACTATTTCCTGGGCTGTATTTACTTATGAAGGGTAGCAAATGAGGGAAGATGAAGGTACTCAGTGTATCTACTCATACCGCACAACAGAAGCTCTCACAGTTCATCCCTGTGCTGTAACCACCAGGTGAATGATCAGGTTGAGTGTGTAGAGTGGAGGAATGCTGACCTGGGTCAAGAGACCCTGTGGGTTTTGAAGTGAGGAAAAAGAGCCTTGTGTGAATTTTGAATTTTCATCACACTCTAAGTAGCTTGGGTGGAAATTTTCCCTTTCATTTTCCCCCAGTACTTGGAGCTGGTGAGATGATTGCTTTGTATTTTCCTTTCTTTCAATGTTTGTTTTCTTTGTGGAAATGCATACTGCAAATGTCAAGAGCCTCCTGTTCCCGTATCTATTTCATCTCAACATCATGCACTTCTTTGGGCTGACGAATGATTTGTCTCAGTGTTGTAACACTACAGTATTATGAAAACATGAACCCACAGACCAGATCTGCCTTCCAGTCTTCCTCTAAAAGTGACACTTGGCCTCTGGTTCATGGCCCCTTGTGCCCATCCCTAATGGCACAGTCTTCTGCCTTATTACTGGGGTTTATAGTGGGGAAATGATGGTGAAAAGAGGTTCCACAAGCCTAGGACAGCAGCCAGTCGCTGCCACCAGGTACTGGAGGGGACAGTTGAAAAGCCCTCTGGCAGCCAGCCTACCATGTTCACACCTCAGTTTCCTTGGTTAGACATTGCTAAGTGCCCTGACAGGTTTGTCTTTCCGTTCTGCTGCACTCAATTCCAAAATCTGTGCCTTAATTAAGTCTATGGCACATCTGAGTAGTCTGAGGTCTGTTTAAACGGCTCTTCCCTTTTCTGTATCCTTACGAGCTCTCAGCCTTGGTCAAGATGCCATCGTTTCCTTGGTGCAGCACGCCACTGCTGAATTACACACAGTGCCAAGTGCTATTCTCCTGCAGAACTTTGAATTTATCCTGTGAGCTATGTGATATCTGTTAAAAGTTGTACAGTACTTGCCGACCTGCTACTATTAAGAGAATAGTGTTACCTTAACCTAGACTGCCCGAAAGAGGAATGGAGGAGCTGTTTCTGGTTCTCCACCTCTTCCTCCTCCCAAAACTGATTTTTTTTCTTTTAGATCCCATTTTTCCTGTTCTTTGGGGCTTGTTTTTCTCATTCCAGATGCTTTGGAAGAGACCACATGAGCACCAAGATGAGTGTCTTGAACTTGCAGAGGGAGGTGTAACATGTCCTGATCTTTTTCTCCTACTTCCGCCCCTGAGTCTTAGGGACATTTATTTCAATGATCTAGCTTGCCTCCGGCTCATGAGATGTAATTTCCCCTTTGTTCCTGCCTGCTCTCACCGCTCCTGGCCCTGGGGCAGAGAGACGCTTGGAGGTGCTGGAGAACAGGACTGTTTGCTTGGCTCTAGCCCCTTCTGGTAGTGGTAACCCAATGCACCACTGCCTCTGACAAGCTCATTAACCACTTTGCATATTGACTCTTACCTCCTGAAGAACTTCCCTCTAGGGCTCCCGCTGTGCATTAGCTGGAGTGCTGCTTTTGTGATGCAAATAAAGTGGCTCAGACAGAAACATGAAGTGTCCTCTTGGGGAGTGCTTCAAACAGGACACAAACCCCAGTTGTGGTCGAGGTGTGGTTCCCCTTTTGTCTGACACCAGAAGGGGACAGGAGGAACTGGGTAATGGCCACCATGAACACAGCCCAGGCAGTGGAAAGGGATTGGCTTGCATCGTTAGAGAAAAATGCACTTGGTCAAATTGTTTGTCAGATATGGGCAAAGCCAGAACAGAGAGAGGACTCTTCCCAGTGTTACGAGCACTGTGTTATGGGGGAAACATGAGCAGAACCATTCAATACCCTATGCGGGCAACCCCATCCTCTCCTTCATCATCCTGCCAACAGCAGTGAAACCCCAGAGAACTTACCCCGGGGTCTCTTGCTTGGTGCTCATGGTCTTTGCCCATGTGGTACATGTGTAACTGTGGTTCGGTGATGACAAAGAATGCTGAACTCTTCTCTTAGAAACACAGCCAGCAAAACTCCTTCTCAGAGGGAAATAGGACCGAGTGCCACAGTGTTGGTTCCTTCAAAACTCTGGGAGGCACTGGTGCAAATCACCCTCTGTGCAGTGCTTTCACTGGACACAACAGCAGCAGGAAGAACCAGTCAAGTCCCCCGACAGTGAGGTTTTCCCATCTTGCCAAGGACACAGCAGTCCATGCTCTTCTCATCCCAGCTGCCTGTCACAAGGACTATTCACTGAGGAGGGGCTGTTGTGTTACCCTATATGAGAGGGATCTGCAGGTTGGCTTTCCACCCCAAAGCAGCACAGCAGGCCTTTTGGGCTGTGCTGCCACCTCCACAGCAGTTTCTCTCCTTCAACTAAATACAACAGGACTGCCTGGCTTTTTGCACATGAAGCAATGAGCAGAGTAGAACTTTATGAACACAGAGTCAAAAACTTGTCTAGATCCTTGGATGCTTCCCTGTGAGCAATATCTGGAGGATATTCATTTACACTGGTACCAGGGATGCCCCTGCAATCCCCTGTCCAAGGACTACACCTTGTACCAGGCGGTGCTAATGGTTGGGTGGGTCCTGCTCTCGGAGCCAATCCCAGTACAGACCTGAATGCGGCCTCAGTTCTGCACCATCACCAAACTGGAACCATTGGATTGAAAATTTATAATACTGGGACGGGCTGAATGCAGGAGAGACAGGACTCACCACAGAGATCTCTTATAAAGGAACATAATGTGCACAAACCTGGCCCAGGGCGCTTTGACTCCCAGTGGTCTGAGCAGGTTTGATAATACACGTAATTTGGCCCAGACACTTTACTGGAAAAAGTTGTGTCAGCGCAGCAAACTCCAGCTCGGCTTGCTTTGTGACGATGTGGATGCCTTTAAACCATGTGGTTTACAGGTCTCTCATCTCTGCATAACTCTGCTCATGGTATATGGGAGGACTGGGTTCCCTCGTGAGCCTTCATTAATTGCAGATGGCAGCACTGTTAAGGGAGTGGTAGATTTTGGTTTCTGGGGAGAAGTTTTGCCTTGCTTTCACCTTCACACCGCATCAATTTATCCCAATGTTCTCTTGATATGCCCCCCTCTACTCTGTCTCGTTTAAATTGTTGCACAATAATTGTAAATTTTACAGCGCTCAAATTAGATTATTTCCCTTGACACAGAAACAAACAGACTGCTAGGAAATGACCATTTCAGATTACTGGAAGAGTCACACAACGCTGCCGAGCCCAGGCCAATTGCTGTTCTCGGTTGCACATGTGCAATCCCAGGGATATCATTTAGGGCTGTGCACATGAAAAGAGCGCGTGCATCGCGCCCCAACACACATAAATAGCCACGGACCCCATCCTGTGTACTGCTGTCATCAAGTCCAGACCGCTGTGCTCATAAACCAAACACTGTAAATTTAATTAAAGGATGATCCCACAATGCTAATCAGATACATGTGCAGATTCCAACTGCGGGATCAGGCCCAGAGCTCTTGAGGGCTGAGCCCCATCCACTGCTGTGGACTTATTTAATGATTTGGGGACTGATGAACCACAGGATTGGGCTTTGGCTTGTTTTGCTGATGAACCAAAGCGCATGCCAAGAAATGCACCCAGAGGTTATTTCTTCCTTCTCCATGATGTCCCTGTGGCTGGCAGCAGCAACAAGCAGAGCTCCCTCCACCATGCAGGCAGGCAGGTTGCTCAGAGCAGTGCCAGGAACAGGCTGCTTTGATCCAGCACCAGGCTATGCCCACTGTGAATTTAACTCAGACCAGCACTGGATTCACCAGGCCACACAGCAGCAAGGCTCTGTTCAGCTTCCAGCAGCTGCCAACACTTCAAAAGGAATATCACCCTGGCATTAAACCTGCTAGATGCTGTACAGGGACATCACTGTTGTGGCTATGCTGTGCCCTGAGGCCTGTAGGCACTTGGGTCTTGGCTCAGAAGTTATGAAAATAAGAGCAAGCGGAGACATTTTACCATTATTGGTTGTTGAGCATCATCCTCACAGGAACTGTGGCAGCAGGAAGGCATAATTTGCTTGTGTGTGGAGACCACAGGATTATTTGCATGGGTTAGAAGGTGTAAGAGAGGTTTGCATGGCTTTTACCTGTGCTGGGTTTGGGCTACAACCTCTGCGCTGAGAGCCTCAGCTGAAGCCCACACTGTGTCTCCTCTTATCCCTGTGATCTGCTCTTTGGTGGAGGAGGAAAGGAGTTCAGCCTGCTTTATTCAGTACCTTTCCTCCTTTGACAGGAGAATGAGAGGCCCTGCCCTGAGTCTCTGTTGTGCAAACAGGAGTGGGAAACCCCATTTTCCACGAGCCGTTCAGCGCAATGCTGCCGTCGGCTGCTGCGAGGAGGGATCCAAGCTAATGATAGCAGTTATTCCAACAATGTTAATGATTTGTAGAAAGATGAATTAAGCAAAGAGAGAGAGCTGCACAAGTCTATTATTACCCTGTGCCTAACTCTATTAAAAAGAGCTGAGCTGTTCATCCATTTATGAGCCATTGACAGGGAGGCATATATCTCCATGAAAAAGGTCAGATTGCTCCAAAATGGTCATGGGCACATTTCTTTTCAAGGAGGAGCTCTCTGTGACAGAAACTCTGTGTTTGGCAGAGGGTTTCCAGATGCAAGGCTGTCTGAAAGACTTCTTTCCTGCCTGCTGCATGCACAAGGACTTACCTTCAGCTTTTGAGGTGCTGATTAAGGGGACAAGAAACAAAATTCTGCCTTGACCACTTGCTTGCACCTTGCGTATGGCAAAGGCTACAACCCTCTGGCAGAAGAAAACTCATCATTTCTGGGGCTGGAGCAGGGGCAGGTCAGCCTTGAGGAAAGTTTAATGTTTTGTATGGGTGTCATTCCTCTGCCCTACTGCAGTCTAACCCATGGGGCTTCCCCTGACTATCTGTCTTGGTGTATTTTAAGAAGCTGTCATTGTGGTATTGAAGTGCCACTTGTTTAGTGCAGTTGGGATGAGACAGAGCTGAAGTTCTCTATTGATCTGAAGAAGAAAAATAGCCTCAGCAGCAGGGGGGTTGCTATTGCTGGCAGCAGCACAGGCTCCCTGGGAGGACGTGGGGATGCTGGGAACCTGGCTCCTCACCCCTGTGGGTGCACACACATCAGAGAGGACCTGGGCAAAGGGCAAGACAGATTTGAAAGAGGAATTACTGAGCTCTACGTCTGTTTTTGTGTAGCTCTTGGTAGCACTGAGAGCAGATTAGCCATCACCACCTCAGTGTGGATGCACCAGGGTCTGTAAGTCCTGCCCTGCCATTCTCCCTCAGCCATCAAGCCTCTCTGGTGGTGGCAAAATCTACTGTTGTTCAATTCACAATGGAAGTCAAGTGACAATGGCTTTTACCTACTAGCGAGCTACACAAGACTCAGCTGGAAATGATAACCTAGAAATAAAACTTCATATCTCCTTCTGTCTAACAACAACATGTCTGGTGCTGTTCGATACCTCAGAGCACTTTAACAATGAAGGCAAAACCCGGCCAAGCTGCAGGTTCAGCTGGTTCACCTGTTGGAAGCTGTGAAACTCCTTGCAAAGTGTGATGCCCTTCACAGGGTCTACTCCTGTCTCTCCCTGCCAGCTGCAAGGAGGTTCAGGACGGGATATGTGTATGCCTGGAATTTTTGTCATGTCTTGGTTTCAGCATGTTGTGTCACTTCTGTTATGTCGGGCTGTGGTGTATCATCCCTGATGCCATGACATCATTTGCTGACATCTAAGGAAATAAAATGGAAGCAGGGTTTCAGCTGTCAGTGCTGCTTAATATTTGCACTATGGTCATGTCTAGACAGCTGAAGTGAGACAAGGTTCTGCCGTGATGGCAGCACAGCAAAAACAGGGTAAGAAGTAGACCACTGCCTGATGTGCTTTAAGCTGAACATGAAAGGAAGGCATCGGAGGAGGGAAATATAATTTCCGTGTTTTCCACGGCAGCCTGGGCCACAGAGACAAGATGTCACTGATCAAGAGCACAGAAACCCTCAGCAGGGGAGTGGGATGGACCCTGCTCTGCCTGATCCCACTTCCACACTTCGTTAGATCTGTCCATCCTTGTCTGCCATTAAAAACAGAGGCTTCACCAAAAAGAAACTCCAACACCACACTTCACCCTCCAAACCCTTAAGAGTAGTCTGCTGTCTAGACAAGGCACACAGTCCTGAATATTTCCTGATATTTCCTCTTATTGATAATGATGTGCAACACAAGATAAGCCCCTACTGAAGACCAAGTGCTTTTTGTGACATGCAATCCAATTTGCCCACCTCCTGCTGCCAGATGGAGCCACGCCATTGCAGCTACTTCATGCAAGACAGGAAAGATGCTTGTGAAGCTCCTTTCAAGGGACATTGCTTCCAAACCAAACCCAGCATGTAGGTTATGGAAGGTCGTTCCCTGAGACCAGTGATGGGTGAAAAGGCTTGCATAAAATAAAAGATAGCCCCAAGTGTCAGGGGATGTTCTGACCTTTTTCTCCAGGCTTGGAAAAATTCTATTCAAAAGTTTGCATGCAAAGTCTGTTGTTAGCCAGTTTTTTGTAGGGTTTTTCTGGATGGGTGGGAAGGAGATATCTCTCCATTGTGTTGGCTCCATCGTGTTCACTTAACGGGCTTGAAAAAGTCCTGTTAAAACCCAGCACAGCTGTGGGGAAGAGCCTAGGTTATATCTTCTAACTCCAGATCTTATCATCCTCATCAATTACCGCAATTCAGATGAATGTCTTTTTTTGCTAATTCAAACCAAAGGCCCCCAGAAGACATTCAACTGACACCCTAAATAACACATGTCATCTGTCCATTATTCAGGCAGAGTGTGGCTGTAGCTCCCCAAAATCGACGTCCCTCTGCCCCAGTGCTGCTAAAGGACTCAATTCTACCTCCACACATTTCTGAGTCTCCTTACTAAAATCACTGTGATAGATCTCTGGAGACAAAAGTGAAGGTTATGTTAACAAAGATAAAAGGGTTTAAGCAGAGCTGTTTGCTGCTTTTGGTATCCAGCCATTTCCCCTAGTTTTGTGAGCAGAATTTCACCAAACAGTTAAACAAAACAAAGCCAGAGGTTAAGCAAGGCAACAGGTTCCCAGTTTGAGTAAAGAGTTTGCTGTGGCCTGAGAAGTCCTTTGTAAAAAAAAAAAAAAACTAGAACTGAAAACTTCTTGGACAAGTCAAAGTCCTTAAGGAAGAAAACGAGGACTGCAAGCAATATAGTGGATAGTAGGGCTGCTATTTTCTCGCAGAACAGATTATAGATAAGAACCAACAGGCACCAAGCAAAATTGATTTCTGTAGCAATTAAACCTACTCACCTTCGAGGAGTTTGTTACAGCCTCAGAAAAGAGGAGATAAATGCTTGGAAAAGCTGCAGAAGATGTAACAGAGCATTGTGCACCACAGCCAAGCAATTTGGTCGTCTCCTTTGAGTTTCATAGGATGAGGAGATGATGTAGCTGAATATGTGGCAGAGCTGGAGGGGCTAATTGAATGTTGTTTGATTAGCAGCCTCCTGAGGGATCTGCTGTGAGACAGATGGAATTTCATCATTACAAGTGCCATAAACCATCGCTGATTGCTGGTGGAGAAGATCTTCACCTGGCCCAGAACAGCACTGTCGGCAGCAGCAATGGAGGAAACTGAAAGGCTGAGAAGATGGGTATTTATAAATACCCAAATCAACTAAGCTGACCAACCATAAAATGGAAAAACTCAATGAAAGGGCAGCTTGTTTTGTGGCAAAATTTGCACATGAGATAGCCCAGAGCCATTTATGCCTCAAGATGGGATGTGCAGACAAAAAAAGCAATGGCAGCTTTCAAAAATAACCACTGAAATCCACTATTTCATCCAGAGGTAAAGAAGGCAGCAGGGGGAGGGTTTTATTTTCAGGAGGTGGAAGATGCAAGAAATATCTGCTTTCTAAAAGACAGTGCTGGACTTTATGGTATAAATGTGGGGTTGAACTGCCTGTTGGTTTCCACAGAAGCACATCCAACACCCACCAATGAATTTATACCCCAAAGGGCAAAAGAGGATTGAACCCACTGCTGAGTGCCACACTGATATGTGGGCTTGCTTTGGAGGACTCCTTCTGGTGACAGACTCATGGTTTGTCTCTCTAAAACACAAATGCAGGGATAAAATGTGGATTTGTCCTAAACACCTAGGCCAAACCCAAAGCCTGTCAGATAGATATTGTTTGCAAGAATTAAAAGGGAAATGTCAAGTAGACCCTGCAGATACACTATTTCTCTGTGAAAATACATGCAGGTGCATATAAAGGGTTAGGACATCTAGGAGGGAGAATAATGGGGATTTATGGAGAGGATGGGCGCATGCCGAAATAGCTGCTGGTAGGGTTAGCTCCCCATGCCCTCGGAGGGAGGATTGAGGAGGGGTGGTGAAGGAGGGCATCATTCACAGCTGCTCTTATCTGCCTGGATTGCACTTTGAGTCCCTGTGTTTGAGTCAGGGAAAAAAAAAGTTTCCTCAGTGTCCTGGTTTGGA
>VYZQ01008914.1:0-21393 GCA_013400655.1 Mystacornis crossleyi
ATTCCAAAAGTCATCCTCTGACATGACAACTTCTGTTCAGACCTAACAGAGCATCCTTCACATCGGAGTGATCCAGCCACTGTGGTCACAGGACAGAGAACAAAGAAATAAGGATCTGTGTGTGTGAACTTGTGGTGTGATTTCTCAGCCACATAGGGATGGTAGAGGGCAGCATGGATACAAACAAAGCAAGAGCACCCACATTTCCAGCAAGATGGGGATGCAAGTAGGGGAAACTGCACTCCCAGAAGCGAGTGATGCAGGCTCATTGCCCTTGAGCCCTGTGAGAGAGTGGTGTGCGTGTAACTGTGAATGTGGGGGGTGCTGTAACTCTTGGGATTAGTTACAGTGTGCTTAGAAATTTAGAGGTATTAATTAACATTTCATTCTAACAGTGTGGTTTATATGTTCTGATACTGATCCTGAATGTGTAGTTTACCAGCTGCCAGTTAATCACATCATTATTAAATCACTGGTTTCTTTGTTCGTGGTTTGATTTAAAGCATGTGAATTGAGGAGTTTTTCCTTGTAATGCGCCCTAAGAAGAAATCCCTTGTGCAGCAGCAAGGTGATTGCTCCTCAGTCACTGCCTTCAGGTGGCTATCTGCAGCTTTGAGTAGGGAGTGGGCTGTCTTAAAATGTTCAGGTTCTGAGGGAAAAGACAAACCGTCTTGGTGTCTCCCTGTGGTAGTTTTCTACTTAGGTTGAATGGCATATCTTTAAGTGAACACAAGATATGTCTTGCAAGTAGTTGCTTGGGCTATTAATGCACTCATCTGTTTTGGATTTTAGTCTTCCAGACACCATCTCCCTCAAGCAAAGACTAGCTTAGACTAGCAAAGAAAGCAGTTTTTGAAAGTGACAGTTAAGTAGATTTAAAAACCCAAACCAACCAAACAAAAAAGCCCCTGGGCAATTCCCTGTGTAAAATGCTTTCCCCTAAACTATATGGACCAGAAAATTCCAGTAATTAATTAACCATTATATGAAATACTATTCTATTTTGAACCTTGTTATTGCTTTTATAATTTCTTGAAGGTAATTAAAACTGTGTGGGTTTTAAAATTATTTTTTAAGCTGCTACGAAATCTCTTTCCACAATAAACAAGTGCAGGAAGTTAATACTGCAGGAGGAGTGTGATGCAGTTTTGAGTACAGATAAAGAAAGCTCCTGAATAGGTACAAAATGGGATGCAAGGAAGAATTATGAGTAATTGTCCTAGTTGGTTTTGTGATTTTCCAGTGGCATGCTCTCCAGGCTAGTGCCTAGGTTTCTGGATGGTCTGTGGCAGAGCAATCAAAGATGTGGATCATAACTGTAATAGCAGGTGGAGGACATCTAATTAAAATAAGCCAGGCAGGCCATGTGATATTGTCTCTATTTCCAGGCCTAATATAAGCATGAGATGAGTCGTCTAATTACATACTTCCTAATGTTCTTCCAAAACAGTGTTTCATCCCACACAAAGTTGTAGTTGCAAGTACCTCCTTTTTAAAAGAGGTAAATGCAAATAATCTTTGTAAAAGTGATCTTTGGGGGAATTACTTCTTTGCTATGACGGCTTGGTTTTCAGCTGCTGAATTTATCCAAATCCATGTGCCTAACATGGGTAAGAAGTCTCACAGGCAGAGAGGAGCCGTGTGAATGAAACTCTGATTTCTGATGGTAGCAGCACCTCATGTGATGAAAAGGTAAAGCTTGTAAATATTTACAAGGAAAAACCTGTATCGTGGTGCAGGTTTTTGTTCTTAGTTTAAAGCAACTACTGATTAATCAACACATAATATTTACACCTCATTAAGTGTAGCAGTAGTCAATGCTTTTGTTTCATGTAGACCCTGACATATCATTTGGTAGAAGTCTAATGTAACTCACTTCATGGCTCTTTTCTTTTCCTTTTTAAATTTCCAATGAAATTTCTCGTGAATAAATTAGTAAATTTATCATTTTCTCTATAATAGTGTCACATGGACAGTTTGATGAAATAGCTCATTACAGTCAATGAAGTGAAATATGAGTTCCATCAGCACATTTTCATCAAACAGAGTTACAGAAATTAGCTTGCTGTTATCAAGGACTGTGGAATACAAAAATAAAATTAAGCAAGCTATTAGAGGATAGATTTAGGGAGGGTCCCAATTGAGTTGGAATGCAACTGCCACTGTGAAAAACAGAAGACTGCTGTATGCTTAAATGAATTCTGAAGCATCAGTATTAATTGTTAATGATGTACTTTAGAGACAAAATTAAATTCGGAACCACCTGAGTGTACATGAATATCACACACTGCGCAGCCACTCAACCAGGAGTGAATGAAAAGCAAGTGCTTGCTGTTCTGTAATCACTGTCAAAGTTTGTAACTGAGCTAACCCGTCTTCAGCAGTGTTACTTCTATGAACCCATAACAGGCCAAATAGATGGAAATTCTCTACTGTTAAAGTTATTCTTTCCCCAAGTATTTTCCAAAGTCAGAATGGAGAAAGAATCTGAAGAATCTGTTGCGCTCAACCTGGGAGAATTAAGTACTGTAATATACCCTCGCATAGTGGGGTGCAGATCTCTCCTGCCAAACTGAAAAGCTGTTGACAGACAACGATTTGATTCTGTAACCACTAATATTTAAGTCAGCAACAGTCAATAATATGTGATCAACTGTGATGTACTCGAGCCTTCTCATTCTTGGAATACTACTCCCAATATTTAACTTTAACCTTGGATCTTCAGCTGACATTTAACATTTTGTTTTAATAAATTATTATTAGACTTTATTTTCTGTGTGCAGAGGGAATTATTTCAGCTGTTTCCACTTATTCATGTTATTTTTGTATGTAGTCCCTTTCTAATTTTACTCCTTAACTAGACTGGGAATGAATTCTTAGTGTCTTTATAATGATGTTACACAGACTAAACACTCCAGGCAGCCAAATGCCAGTTTCATGTGACGTTTTTGCAGGTGTCATCTGTGGTAAAGTTCTTATATCTGAAAGTAGAGGAGGCAGCCTAAATCCTGCCAGGCAGGAACTTAAAGGGATTACCACACTTAAGAAAGCTTGGAGGCCGCCTGACTGCTTGTTGAAATGAGAACTGGCTCTCTGTCATACTTATTTTCTCTTGAAGGTTATTGTCCTAAGTAAATTCAGTTTCACAATTATGACTCAGTCTCTAATGAATTCTAATAGACTAAACTGCCCGCTCCATTTAGAAGCATGCATGTGTAACATTCTCTCCTCCACTGAGTCATAGGACTCGCCTAATTTTGGAGACTAAAATTAAGTTTAATTTTGGGATGGCATTTCCCAAAAGGGACATGAAGCTATAAATAATGGAAAGCCATAACCAGTGAAAACTGTTTGCATTTTGATTGCCCTGTCATTTCTATTATGCAATAGTTTCAGAGCGTAGAAACTCAGGCAGTTTAGTAGTTGGGGAATATTGCATGGACCGCCAAATTTAGCAAAATACCAAATTTATCTATAAATGTAGCGTCACTTGCTTACAAAAGTAGGATGGTATTTTGTCATTTTCATGGGTCTGCTTCAGCTATTCAAAGAAAGCATTGCCACAGCCATTTCTCACATGTTTCTTTCCGCCCTACTGATGGACTAGAAAAGCAAGAGAGGATCTGGAAAATATGATACCAGTTTTGCTCTTCCCCTGCCACCCTGCTCACCCATCAAAGGAAATGTTACTATCCCTTTCAAAGAGGTCTGATTTCAGCCTGGAAGTAGGGTAAGGAAGAAGTCAAAATAGAGGAGGATTAAGATACACAGTTGTTAGGCTAAGGTGTAATACAGTAAGAGATCCATATACTTCTACTTGAAACTTTTTTTCATCCAATTTAGTGCCAAATTTTTAGACTCAGCTGAACTAAGGTGAGACTTAGAAATTGAGAACACGATATTAGAAGTCTGTTGCAGATATACGGGCCTAGAAAATAGAGATTTCTGATAGGTCACAGGATTGGGCAAAAAGTGAAGATAGGCTCAGGCAGAGGAGAAATCAGTGGAAAAGTGTGACTGATACTTGGTAAGTATAGATGACTGAGACACTGTCAGGGTCACTGCCTCTTGAGAACCCTGTAATGCGAGATGGCACGGGAGTCTTACACCCCAGCTGCTGCCCTCGTTCCTGAAAAAACATTTATATATATTTATATTTGTCACTTTCTCCCACTGACATGTAGCATGAGATAAAGTTAATAACTTTCTGTGTAAGGGGATATAAAGAGTGTATACTTGTATGTAGGCAAAAGTATATTTAGCATTGAAAAATTTTGAGAATATCTGTCACCACAGAGTCATAGAGTGGTTGGTGTTGGAGGTACCTTAAAGATCATTCAGTTCACACCCTCCTACCATGGGCGGGGACAGCTTCCACTAGAACTAGTTGCTCGAAACCCTGTCCAGCCTGTCCCTAAACACTTCCAGGCGTAAGGCATCCACAACTTCTCTGGGCAGCCTGTTCCAGTGCCTCACCATCCTCATGGTAAAGGATATCTTCCTAATATCTAATCTAAACGTACCCACTTTCAGTATGAAGCCATCATCCCTTGTCCTGTCACTACATGTCCTTGTAAAAAGGTCCCTCTCCAGTTCTCTTGTGAGGCCCCTTTAGTTACTGGGAGGTGCTCTAAGGTCTCCCTGGAGCCTTCTCTTCTCCAGGATGAACAATCCCAATTTTTTCCATCTGTCTTCATAGGAGAGTTGCTTCAGCCCCCTAATCAGCCTTATGGTGCTCTTCTGGACAAATTCACATTTTTGTTCCTATTAAAGCTGCTGATGTCATGGATCTGCATTATAGTTCCCTGAAGGTTACTCTAATGAACAAATCTAGATTCAATTATTCAAAAGTGCTGGAATTCTGCCTGTACAATTTTCACTTCACTAATGGGCTGGGCAGATTCTGATTTTTCTCAAACAGTTCACAAATGAAGCTTAACATCATGTTGTTAACTGCTTTTATTACATTTCCCATAACATGAAGCAAAACATAAATTTTAAATGCAGGAAAATGAAAAAATCGAATGAATGCAAGTCTGAGGTTTTGTTCAAAATATTCTAGTGTCAATATTGGCTTTTTTCAGTTCAGTTCACATCAGCTTAACACATTTGCATTCTGTCTATTTATATAACTGACAGTTTAGGAGAATGCAGGGTAGGATTTAACCTGATTGACTTCCATTTACCTTTGGATAGCCAAGCTCTGGTAAGTGAGTTGTATGTGATCATGCAGAATTTCTCGTTCTCAGCTAATTTGTGTCTCATGTTGCTGCCTCTATCAAAGCATAGTATGCACAAAGACACAATATCATATAAGTATTATTTTATGCTTCCATTTCATGGGTTTCAGTATATTTGCAGTTTGGCCCAAGTGGCATGTTATGTGTGTCACAGCCTTCTACACTCTGCTCCATCGCCCTTTTGTTCCAGCTCAAACTCTCCAACAGATCAGGGGAATTTTAAAGAAGGATGCCTGAACTTATTTCTCTTCAGTTTGCATAGCCTCAATTTACAATTTCATTCTCACATGTTTGAAACCAAATGTTCCACTCTTGCCCTCTGTGACAGAGGATCTTTCACAACCTGGAAATCACAACTGAAATTGTAGCACACCTTCAAGCTTGTGCCTGCGAACACTGCAGCATGAGACTTGAATTCCATGAGACCTCTTTTGGATAAATCCACTCTCCTGCTGTGGTAATATGTCAGGACCAGAGGCAAGCTTTAGAAGCAGATCTGATACAAGTGAGTAAGCCACTAGTAAAACCAAAAAGAAACCTTTTAAAGACCTGTGGTAAATTGTTTGAATTTCACTGGCTTAATCCCTCAAGTATTAAGCAAACAGTCATGAATTGGGACTTGAGGAGGAATCTGAACAAGCTGAGGGTTAGGGTAAATGTTCATAAAATTAGAGAGATAAAATTAGAATAATAAAACAAATCCAAACTGTTAAGTGGGCTGATTAAACAGTAAGAGCTCATTTTCCCCTTCTGCTATTCTAGTAATGTTATGTTCATGTTAATGACATTCTTATGTCTTTCAGGGCTGTAAAAAGTTCTGCACATCTTTCTGACAGTGATAAGAAAGGCAGGCAGCAGGGGCCTAAATGACCCTATGATAAATTGAAGCAAGCCTGGATCTGCTAGACTGGTAACCCAAGACTCTGGACTGGGATGGGAAGCCAGTGCCACTGCTGAAGAATGACATCCAGGACAGATGCCTCACTGCTCTTCCTTTGTGCTCTCTGCATCTGGAAAAAAGGATGATCACAGCATTGTACAAAAGTGCAATTCAAATTGTGCGTTCATTTTGGATGTTGTGGGTTTCTCCCCTTGTAGGAGCTGGTCTGTCTCCTGTGACTCATAGAAAGCCTATGATATCCTTTGATTAAAAGTACCTAGGACTGATTAAATGCAAATGCTTTTGTGGAGTGGCATATCACTGTAATTCCAATGGAGAATTTAAAGGTTTGGAGAGCCCAGGCACTATTCTGGTTTACCTTTATCTGAGTAAAATTTTAAGGTCATTACACTAACTAACCACATACAGTAATTTCTGTGGAAGGACCCATCATGTGTTTGTATAGTGCAGGTTTAAAGCAAGCCATGGCACTTGGTATTTCTGTGGGGAGAAATCTGTGATACTGCCACAGGAGTCTGGTTTACGTCTATCCTGGGTTTCCATGGAGAACATGGAAGAGAACATTTAGTTCCAACCCTCCTGCCATGGGCAGGGTCACCTTCCACTAGAACCTGTTGCTCAAAGCCCCATCCAGCCTGTCCTTAAACACTTCCAGGGATAAGGCATCCACAGCTTCTGTGGGCAACCTATTCCAGTGCTTTACCACCCGCACAGTAAAGAATTTCTTCCTAATATCAAATCTAAACCTACTCTCAGTCTGAAACCATTTCCCCTTGTCCTATTGCTACATGTCCTTGTAAAAAGTTCCTCTCCATCTTTCTTGTGGGCTCCCTTCAGGTACTGGAAGGCAGCAATTTGGCCACCCTGAAGCCTTCTCTTTTCCAGGCTGAACAATCCCAGTTGTCTCAGAGTTCCCTCGTAGGAGAGGTGTTTCAGCCCTCTAATCATTTTTGGTGGCTCTCCTCTGGACTCCAACAGTTCCTGTCCTTTCTGTGCTGAGAGCCCAGAGCTGTACACAGCACTGCAGCCGGGGTCTCACCAGAGCAGAGCAGAGGGACAGAAACCTCTCCCTTGCTCTGCTGGCCACGCTGCTTTGGATGCAGCCCAGGACAAGTTTGGCTTTCTGNTACAGCACCTGTTGCTGCAAACCACTTCCTCCAGGAAACAGAGCCAAAAGGAAGAAAAACCTGAAAAGCAGGAAGAGGTGTCAACCCATGACAATCTGTTCATTCCCCAGCCTGTGTTGATACCCTGAGTTGTTGGTACCCTGACCCAAGTTCAGCACTTGCTCTTGGTCTTGTTAAACTGCATGAGATTCCCATGGGCCCACTTCCTGATCTTGTCCAAGTCCTTCTGCATGGCTTCCCATCCTTCAGGTGTTCCTGCTGCACCACTCAACTTGGTGTCGTCTGGAAATTTGCTGAGGGTGCACTTGATCTCTTCATTATAATATCTTCTTTGCAAGACTACTGAAGACATTTACTGTGGTGTCCTTAAATCTCAGCTGTTCTTTAAATTATGAATGTTATGTGTCTGTTCATCTTATAGAAAGGATAATGTGACCCTGATATGGAAATAGCTCAATTTTTTCTCCTGTAACTTCAGGAACAGATTGAAATTGCCTTTCCTTTAAATACTCCTTGAACACTTGAATTGCTTTATTTATACGCATTGTAAAAATATGTTTAATAAATTTAACATTTTAATTAATTCAACAGCATGGTTATTCAGCCTGTTAATTTTGTAGTAGTAAGTGTTCAAAGAAAGAATTATGGTCAGGGAAATAGCCAAGGACTAATCCAACATCCTGAATGGGATTCTTAGTTATTTCTTTGAGAGTTATGGCTAAACCACCTCACCCCCAAAAATATCCCCACCAATTCCCTCCAACTTTAAGTGGTGTAGTAATATTTGCTTACAGAAATCTTGTTATTTTTTTCAGGGAACTGTCTCTAGAACATTACCATAACCACAAAAATATATGGTAAAAACAAACAAAAAAAAGGAGATAAAAGCATTCAGTAATGAGGCTCTGTTGAATAGAGATGGGTAAGACTGAGAGAGAGGAACCTAAAAGAATATTAAAGGAATGAAAGGTACCTACCTTAAAAACTGTAACAAGCAAAAGCGGTATGTTCCTTTTTTCCTGAGAGAAAAATAAGTGTTTGAGAAGAATGATGAAAAAAATGTCCTGGAGAACCTGGGGAAAACCTGCTAGATTTCATTATCAGGCTTGCATCTTATGATTGTAACTACTTCAATATCTTTAAAATAAAACATCTTATAAGAAATTGTTTGAGCCAAGGTTGTTGAAGACAACTGATTCTGCCTTTTAGAAACTACTGATTCTTCCAAGAAAATTCCTTCTTTATACCTGAGATTATTCTGTCTTGTGGGTCTGGTGCAGACATGCATGCCTTTCTGGCAAGGAATGCCCTTGAATTTTCCAAATTTTGACTTCTGTTTTAGCAAAACGGAAGAGTTTTCCTAAAACCTGAAATCAAATAGATATAATTGTCTGATCTGATGTTTCCTTAAGAAAGGTACTTGCACTTCTAAATAGCCAGGTGGGACTTTGATCCAGAGGGAACACAATTAGGTATTTATCTATAGTCTGATTGTGGTCTTTCTTACAGCTTAGGAGCTAGAAAATACCAGGTTTCCACCAGAAACAAAATTAAAACCATAGCAGATCATTTGATGTAAATTTGGTCAGCACAAAAATATGCAGATCTTGAGCTGGTCTGCTTAGGAATAAAATTATCTTATGACTGCTTTTCTGAATCTTCTTCTCTGCTTTGCATTTAGATGGTCTTACTTTTGAAATAAATGGAGAAATAAATGAAATATTCACAAAAGAGAGAAGGAACTCTTTATGTATGTCACTTGGGATTGATTCTTAAATTTCTTTGGGACATAAATAATTGAGTACTTGGAGTATCAGGGAGGGTGGGGATGGATGATGGGTAGTATATTCTTTCAAGGGAGACAGGAGTATTGCTGTCCCATTTGCATATGATATTAAGTAAAATTAAGTGTAACACAACAAGAAAGAATGGATGTCCTGGGACAAACTGTTCTTATGGTCTGGTAATTAGGCCACACCAGTGGTAAATACGAGTGTCTTGATGAAGATACCTGGTATGCTTTGGGCAGCTGGAAAAAGAGAATTTCATTTCCAGTCTCAAGAAATAGTTATTCAGAAAACTGAATTACAGGATCTCCCAGAAAGTATAAGCGCAGGAGGAAGGGGATAGAAATGGATAGATGTATTTTTGATTTAAATAGATTTTTAATCTAACTGGAAGCATTTGCCAGTTTCTAAGAATCTCCATCAATAATGTCAGATCAACTGAATAAGCACTTTGGGGAAATAAATTGGTTACTAAAAAAACCCAGTTGGTCTAGCATACAAAATGGTCCAAGTTTGCTGACAGCCCTGTCAGTAAACTGCTCCCATCTATATATAAAACTGCCTTTCCAGAAAATCTTAAGCAGTTTTATTGCCAGAATCTCATCTGATGTCCCTGGTTTCTACTAATTAATTAATCAATTAATTTTTATTACAAAGAAATATTTTTAAGCTTCTCATTATGTGAGTCTACAGCTAAATACAAAGTGTTTTGGCTTTTAGCTAAGTGTCAATAAGCAGATCAGAAAGCATCAGGAAAGGTTGGATTAATTAAACAGAAGCTTTGATCTCTTTCTCTTTTCTCTGCTATGTTTTTAAGTAGTCCTCTGGGTTTTGGTTCATTACTAGGTTTTGTTTGTAGATAAGGTTAAGGGCTAATGTGCAAGGTATTTGTGCAAAAATAGCTGTGCTCTCGCCAAGTGCACTAAGTGCTTTGGAGGATTTACAAAATGTTTAGTTACGGTGCCCGTAGCTACACACATTTGAACAGCAATGTGCAAGGTGCCATACAGACCATTAGAGAATGATAGTTTTTGCCTCAGCTCACAACAAGGTGTGACTTTCAAGATTCATCTTTATTTTCAAAGGTGTCTGAGACATGCTAGTATACATTGCTATGCTATATTTGAAAAAGAAACACATGAAGACAGTAGCATAAGGTGATTTTTTTCTTTGCTTTTGAACATTTTTTTTCCCCACAAATAATTATTTAGAATCTTGGAGTGATGGAAAACCTTTAGGTTGGAAAGGCCCTCTAGAGGTCATCTACAACAAGCTCCAGCTGAAAGCAGGGCACTGGACTGCGTTAATCAGGGCCCTGTCAAGCCAAGTCTTTAATATCTCCATCTAAGGAGATCCCACTACTTCTCTGGAAACCTCTTCCAATGTTTAACTGTTCTCACAGTAAATAACTTTTATGTAATTCCCCAGGTTCTGCATGTTGCTTTGTGCTCTGTCACTTTCCTTCCTTTGGGAGAGAGTACTTACATCCTCTCTGTGACTACCTCTCTTAGGTACTAGAAGGATAATTTATACTGCTCCAGTCCCATTTCTGCTGTTGGCTTTTTAACATTTTTTAACGTCTGGCATATCTTAGTTTAATCTTAATAGAGTAGATTTTTAATGATTATGATGCTCACTAAAACAAAAACTATTAAATGGAGGGAAGAGTCAGTATCCCCTTTACCATTTATGGGAATAATTAATTTCTTATGCCAGGCAATAAAACTGCAGGGGATCAGAAAGAGGTACTCCACTATATCATCTGCTTTCAGGAAAGAAAAGGAAAAGTTCATTGTAAGGAACCCTTCCTCCACCTCTGAATTTAAGCAAATTCTAGCTCATAGAAATTCTTCTTGCAGACACAACAGTGTGACAGGTGACTCTGACTTAGTGCTGCTCATGTCACTTTGCATTAGAAAATACCGTGTGACTGACATGAGCGATATAAAATGTCAAGTAAGACACTTGTCAAAAGTGGACAAAATTTGGACCTTTTCTTTTTAAATGTAGCAAAAGAAACTGTGTCTTAAAACCAAGTTAGGCAGCCTGGGTTCTGTTTGGTTCTCCTTTTTCCCCTGCTGAAGGTGACCTGAGAATATTAACTTCTATTACAAAGGTTTTTATAAATTTATACTGACAAACTCTCTCAGTGATGATCAGGAGAAGTCTTGGTCAGGAGGCAAATAAGGGAACTTTCACTCAGATTTCTTGCTCTTGTACACCTGAAATCCCACTTTCCTTCTCTGAAGGTAACAATTCCTGCATTCCTAATGCTGCCCTATAGATTGTCTCCAGCTCATTCCTGTGTGAGAAGTCACAGGAAGGCAACAGAACTGTGCAGCTGCCTTAATTTCCCACTTTTCTCATCCCTGCTGCTCCCATCGGCAGGAAAGCCTCCAACACTTGGATAAGATGTATAACAGATTTTCTGCACCTTACACGGTGATTCTCTGTATAAACCCTTGGAACAGTTTCATCTCTGTAAGGAGATAAGGATGCTCTGCAAGGGACAGCACTTGATCTTACACGGTGTTGTAGTCGTAGTTTACAGTATCAGACCACAGTCTTGTCAGGTGCAATTTTAACCCTGTAGGGAAAAAACTGTGTCCTAGACTTTAGGATATATAACAAGTAGATAATATAAAAATAAGTTAAATCATAGTTATAAAATACAAGTAAAAGAAAAGATCTGAAGTGATTCACAAGTAAGATTTTATTATCTGGAAAATATTTATTGGCTAAACAACTCTTAGGGTGTTTTACTGTTGGCTTTGGGGAAGCTGGACTATGGCACAGGTACATGTCTACAAGGAAGTTTCCATTTAGATATTTGGGAAAAGAGCTCTCCATGGCTGCTCTTGCTGTGCAGTGCAGATTCATTCTTCAGTGCATTCTGAAGTTCTGCCCTAATTTCCTCTGAGAGATCTAGCCCAGACACACAACTTCTTCTGTAAACTCTGGTTTTGATGCATTTGTGGACAGACTTGTTGAGTTCCAAATAAGCAGTAGAAATGGTTACTGTGTATTAGATCACATACACTTTCACTCCTATTTACATGAAAACAGTCCTCATCATTTTCATTTATGAATAATTTTAATACTACATAGAATGAAGACTAGACCCTGAATTTTTGAAAGATATATTTTTTTTTTGTTAGTTGTGTGCAAATAAAAACAGTGATTTAAAGCAAATCCACCTGCTTCTCTCTGGTGTTTATGAACATAAATGCAATTAAATTCATTTCTGCGATGCTTTCTAGCTGGTAATATCTTTGTGCCATGATATAGGTTCATACATTTAGATGTAAAATTTAGTGGGAGGGAAGGTGGTCTGTGACAATAAGGCTGTTATGTGGCACTTAAACTATTTTGGTTAATTCTGCAGCAGATATCAAGTGATAACAGGGAATATTTAGAGATCTCAGCTCTCCCTCTGGTTATTTCTTCTGCCTGCTAAGGACTCATCTCAAAAAGCAATAGGAAACCAGATTTGTCAAAATCAGTAAAATAAGACATTGTATGAACTATGCTGCCAGCCCAAAGCTTATTATTAGTACGGCATCAGCTGGCTCATCATGCTTAAAGATAAAATGGACACATACAAATTAGGGGTGATGTAGCCAATAGTGATCTAGGTTAGGAGGCAGAACTTTTTCAACCATGAGATACAAACTGTGCACCATAAAAGGACCTTTGACTTCTGGCTCAAAAAACCCAACCAAAATTCTTGGGAGAAGAAGATTTTTAAAATACAAACACTGCTACCTCCTTCATTTGGACTGGACCTGTTGACTGACATCAACATCCTGACCCATTTCATATACTAGATGTTGAAGCTTGATACTTCATTGCAGCTCCTTTCTTTCTTATGTTCCTTACCTCTTGAATATTATAATTTTCAGCAAGCATTTACTTATCTCTTTTTGCTCTTCCCCACTTCCTCTATGCAAGGATTCTTTTATAGGTCAAACAACATAATGTATTGTGGTGCTTCAGCAAACCCAGCTGTGGCTCCATGTGTTCCATACCCTAAATAAAACATGTAAGGCAAGTCCTCAGGTCATGCAGTTGAATATCTGCAATCAATCTTTACCATGCTGGGGTGTATCAGTCATATATAGTGTTACAGACCATGGTAACAGCCAGCNGGACACATACAAATTAGGGGTGATGTAGCCAATAGTGATCTAGGTTAGGAGGCAGAACTTTTTCAACCATGAGATACAAACTGTGCACCATAAAAGGACCTTTGACTTCTGGCTCAAAAAACCCAACCAAAATTCTTGGGAGAAGAAGATTTTTAAAATACAAACACTGCTACCTCCTTCATTTGGACTGGACCTGTTGACTGACATCAACATCCTGACCCATTTCATATACTAGATGTTGAAGCTTGATACTTCATTGCAGCTCCTTTCTTTCTTATGTTCCTTACCTCTTGAATATTATAATTTTCAGCAAGCATTTACTTATCTCTTTTTGCTCTTCCCCACTTCCTCTATGCAAGGATTCTTTTATAGGTCAAACAACATAATGTATTGTGGTGCTTCAGCAAACCCAGCTGTGGCTCCATGTGTTCCATACCCTAAATAAAACATGTAAGGCAAGTCCTCAGGTCATGCAGTTGAATATCTGCAATCAATCTTTACCATGCTGGGGTGTATCAGTCATATATAGTGTTACAGACCATGGTAACAGCCAGCATCTTTCAGCTAGGATTATACAGCCAGAATAATAAATTATACAAATACATAATTTTTACACTTCTTGCCACAAACACATAAATCTTTTAAGGACGCTTATACAACATTTGCACAACCTGATGTATGGAGTAACTTGTAAAGTATGATATCTAGGGAGGAAAAAATCCATTGCTTTTCTCTTACCACATGAATGGATGCTGTTGCTAGGAATTTTATAGAGAGAGATGACAAATCTGCTCAGAACTGGAGCAAAAAGGCCTGGTGTTCTGGGCTGCAAAATCTTCATTATCTGTAACGGCATTCTATTAGAAGAGATTGTGGGATGGTAAAGGAGAAGGCAATGAAAAAGTTATTTAGGGAAGGGGGAGTAAAATATAAGTAATTTACATTTTGTTATAAAATAGGCTTTACAAACAGCTGGTTTTTAGCTACAACAGTTCAAGAAATTAAATAATGCTCATGCAATCAGATTCAACTCCCAAAAACTGTTCACTAACTGTGAGTGAAAAAGAGAAAGATACTCAGTTGAAGGAAAATGCCAACACATTTCTCAGTCATTTCAGATGTTAAATAACTACATGCTTTTGCAGCATATGTTCCCACGACCTTTATAGCATGGATTGAAGGATATTTTCATAGGATGTCAGAATGTTCCTCATAAAGGAAAAAATTACATATTTTCAACCTGCCCACCTCCTGAATTGTGAAGCAGCATATAATTGGAGGGCTAACAGCACAGGCTGTACCCTATACATAACGGACGTACAAATCCTATTTGTCATAAGCCTCTTCACTATGGAAAATAAGTCACCCTTAAGCATTAGGATTAGGGTTCTGTAGACCTGGTTTTGTCCTTGATTTCGCACCTGACTTAGTCTCCAATTTTTCAGCAAGTCATTTTTATTTCTCTGTGTTCAGAAGTCTAAAGCCATGGTGTTTGGTCACCCCTCAGTGCAGGTCAAAGCTGAGGCCATCTTCTACTGTTTGGAGAGGACCTAGCACAGTGTGCCCCTGATTCTGTTTGGGTCACGTACATGCTTCAGGAAGCACTATCATGCAGTATTATTTCTGGGTCTGTCTTTGCTGGAAGGACAGGCACTGGCTTATGGCACACATGTTAAGCTCCATGTATGCAGAAAGGGAGGGAATCTTCTTCTGTATATGTGAAAATAATTACGTAATTACGTGTGAAAGATGAGCAAGATACAGGAGAGTGAATAAAGATGCCAGGAGCTCAAAGGCACAGGTATACGAGTCATTCTTACACAGTATCCATGCACCAGCTGAGTTCCAGCAGGTGGTCACATGTATGCAGTTGGCTCTTGGCCCTGGAGAGGTAAACTTCTTTTGGCTTTTGGGATTCTCACTAACAATAAAATGGAGTTGCATTTGATCCTGAAGCATCAAATCAATTTAAAAAAAGTAGAAATATTTAGACTAATAAAAGTTGAAGCAACAAGGAAGTATAGAAATACTCTCCTTTTTCTCAGGCTTTAGAATTCAGAACTGGAGACTCTGAAACCGAAATTGTGTTTTAAATTAATAACCATTGGGGAAGTTTTGCTAAACTCTAGCTTTTAGTGTACGCAGTCAGCACATGGAAGCATTGGTTATATATTTATAAATTGAACAAGAGTATCTTCTGTATCATGCCAGTAAAGGAAATAGAGAACACATATTCTGTGGAATAATACAAAAAACAATTTTTACCTGGACTGTATGAACACATTTTTTTCTAACATAAGCTTAAAGAAAAATAATACTCTTCTGCAAGTAGAAAGGGAAACAGGAGGTATTCAATGATATACTTCTGACAATAGCTTCTGCATATCCCACTTAAGGCAATATAAACTGTACTTATGTTTTCAGAATCGTGATGGCAATAAGCTGCGATTAATACAACTTTAATGTCACATGCAGGAATTCAAGACTAATTCCTCACTTTGAAAACTAAGGGCCTACAGATGGGCTGCCAGTCTGAAATGCAAATTTCCTCAAAATTCTCTGTTTTGCTTATCCTCATCTCTAATTTTTCTGATTGAAAAATTTTTTTTCTTTTTAATTACATGAGGTTTTAATTTAATTTGTAATCATATAAAGGTGGATGTGGTTTTTCCAGATAGATTCTGAGGCCCAGCTACTTTCCTTTTTAGACTGAGGAGATGGTTATCTCTAGGGTTGGAGACCAGAATAAGTATTTTTCTGTGTTACTTTGCAAAAATACATAGTTTCTGATTAAAATAATGTGCATATTCTCATAGTATTTTTCTTGATGCCT
Organism: Mystacornis crossleyi; assembly: GCA_013400655.1. Lineage (NCBI taxonomy): Eukaryota > Metazoa > Chordata > Aves > Passeriformes > Timaliidae > Mystacornis > Mystacornis crossleyi. The sequence continues at coordinate 16,037 of VYZQ01008914.1, forward strand.
CTGAGTTTCCAATGAAAATAATTTTACCACACAGTGTTCCACGATTGTAGATAATTCTTACTTTTAGTCAGAGAGTACTCACCACTATATGTGAGGTAGCACTTATAGACTGCTCAAAGAGGTGAATTTTTTTTTTTTAGGGGGGGGAACAAGCAAACAGAAAAATCCCTGAAACAAACTCTCAGCCTAATTTTAAACTGGGTATCTTGTTACACAAAATTGCAATACGTTTGGTCTTCTTGCTATTTTTGTGCAAGTGTGGGGCCGAGAGACAGTTTGTGCCAATATCAAGAGTAGATCTGTGAATGAGAGGGATTTGTACCCAGTGTGGAGTGACAAGTTTCCAGAGCCTTTCCAAGATTAATTTCACACTTCATAATTTCTTGTGGAAGAGTTGTCCAGAAAAGGCTGAATCAATGCAGTGAGATAGGCTGTTAGGTTGAACAGGAACTCTGTTCTTACTCTGGACCAAAATGAACCAACATCTGCTTTGATGTAGTCTTGCTGAATTTTACAATGGTGTGTGTAACTCCCCATGAAATTAGATTGGGATGAAGCTGGCCCTCAAAAAGTTTAGAAGGTTTGCACCTTCTCATATTTTAAAAAAATGGGCAGAAGTCCATTTTCCTAACTCCTGGCATTAACTGCTCAGTCATCATTGTATTTTAAAATGAAATGTCAACTAAAAAACTTGGTAGCATCTTCTTCATTAATACAGGAAAATGTACTTTCAATAGTAAAACTGCATGACAGACATCTATGCTCCTTTTCTTACCAGCTGTGACTGTCAGCACTTTGTCCTGGTTTTTACAGCTATCACACCTGGCTAAAGATGTGACTTCTGTTAGAAGATCTGTCATGGTGAGAGATCAGGCAGTAGTTGGCAAACAGGTATGATGCAGTTACTCTGATGTCTCTCGACAACCATATTCAACTTCCTTGAACAGCAGACCGATCCACAAGCTACTCCATGTGTGTCTGGATAAGAGAGTAGGAGAGCAATAAGTACCTAGTAGAGAGGACATGTTAAAGGCTGTCAACTTTTGGGACTGACCGAAGACCCTTTCAAGATCATTAGTGAAAGAAGGTCTTGAAATTCTTCCTCAGTTTCTTTGTTCGGGATAATTTTTTTCCTTTGTGAATACTGAGCATAACTCTTCAAAGCCCAGTGCAGTCATGCCGTGATTCCCAGTCTGCTTCTGCACAATCTTGCTCACACCTGAGGCACTACAGCTATATTAATGCAATGCTCTGCTCCAGCTAATTAACTCTGAGCTAGCTCATGCTTCTCAAAATAGTGCTGTAAAGCATCTCAATATTTGCTTGTGAGGAAGAAGCTGGTGTACTGGAGGGCCGTGGCCCTGCTTTCCACTTTTCCCATTAGTATCATCCAATTACTTACATTTGCCTGGGCACCTGACAGGGTTGCAGCTACTTAGCTGGCTTTGTTCACTTGGAAACTGTGAGGAGGAGGTTTTGAGTAAGCACTATACAAACAGTGAGCTTAGAGATAATTTGCAATGTAGATAGACATGTACCATATGGATAGACAAAACAGATGGCGGGTGAGGGAGGAGGAGAGTTAGGAACAGAAGCACAGAACAGTGAACAGATTTCCTCCCAGTTGTCCTAGAGTCTAGTACAGGGTCAAAATAAGAGCCCAAATTCCTTGGCCTGAAGGCTGGTTTCTTATCAGTGTTGCTTAAGTTAGGGAGCATTCATTTTTTATTCCCTTAACTCATTTGCTCACTTTGAGTATTGCCATTACCTTCCAGAGAATTTGAACTGGAGTTTGTCTTAATGTCTGAAGAGTTTAGAGATTTTCTATTCACAGTGGTTCTCATCAGGAAAGGTCAGAATAAATGACATTTTTCATAGTCAGTCTAGTTTAAAACCTGGCTGTGATTCATGCATAACAACAGCAACAATTTGCATTTATATAGCACCTTTCATCCCTTAGGACCTCACAGTGCTTTATAAACCATATGTGGGAATAACTTCACTGAAATAACAGTTGAAAATCCTCCTTGAAGTCCTGCAGCCTGGGGGATAGCTGAGGGGCAGCATGCAGTCCAGCACTGTTACACAGCCCATAGAGAAAGCATTGGGAAGGTGCTGTTTCTCACTACACAGTGCTGGTAGATGAAGGGAAAACGGAGTTAAATTGCATAGGAGAAAATTTGGATTGAATGCATTTTGAGAGGACATTATCCCTACAGAAACAATTGTGATAAAATTTCAAGATCACTAGTCATCAGGGCTTTGTTTTTCTGCTGCTTTTGTAGGATGATACCTCTGACAGTACAAGACGTTATTGTACTGGCTCAGGGTGAACATATCCATATATTTCACTATTCACACTGTCCACAGTCAATATATGTATTTGGGTTAGAAGCTTCATAGTGAACTATGTTTGGTAATAGATATGGTTCAAATATCAAGTGAACCTGTCTCTGATTCAGTCTGACAATGTTACCATGGAATTTTTTGGTTACACAGTCCTCCAAAAAGACCCCCCAGCCAAACTCGTATAGTCTCATGCATTCTGCTTGCTTGGAGAGCAATGATGAAAGCACTTTATTAGCACAGACTAAGATGAAAGTGTTATCTACCAGAAGATTTACAATAAATAGAAAAAAATTCTGTTAAGTGGGTTTGACTTAATCAGATAAAAATGTGCATTGTTCTCATTGCTAAATTAATCAGCTACTGAAAAATAAGTTACATACATCCCCATACTGTCCTTTGGAAGTGATACATCAGTGAGGGAGCAAAGGATACAATGACAGACAGGCTTTCTGTGATGTCAGCTTGTCCCAGTGCTTTTCAAGGTGAGGGTGAAGGTACTTTTGTGTGTGTGTGTGTGTTATTTTCACTGAGTCATAGGAAAAAGTCAGTTTAGAAATGAGTTTAGCCTGCCAAATATGCCATTAAGTTAGCCATTGTCCTAATCACTGGACATACAATTCCTATCAGGGAGCAGGCAGAGTTTAGTGTATGGCTTGAATCAGAGGGAGGCTTGTACCCTACAGCATTCAGTGAAACCAGCAGTAGTGCAGCTCTTTTTTAACATCTCAGTCATCTCTGAGGGCACTCCTCATGCTGTCCTCAAGGACATCTGTGACAGTGCCTGGCTGGCTTCAGCAGGAGTCGGTGGTGCTCATCCTCTACTCTCAGTGCTGTACGGGCCACCCTATCAGGGCTGATTCATCGCTGGCACCTTTGTCATCGCACTCATAAAGGTGAGGACCAACGTTTCTGCAGGGAACTACTGAGTTATTAAAACCCATAGTGGTGATATAAAAATAATATTCCCCTGAGGACATAATTTGTTTTACGTGGGAGGAGGGCTGACAAATGCCCCTGAGAAAGCCTATTATTGTTACTGTTAGAGTGCAAAATGTTTTAATAACAGTCTGAGAGGAAACTGGCTGCTTAAATGACAGGTTACCAAACCTTCCCCCAATCATAAAGTGCCTTCTTTTTTTCCTAGTATTTTATATTTTACCACTGTGACCAGGGAACTTTTTGTAATAAGGTGTTTAACTCTTGTGACTAAATTGCTCAAAGAAAAACAAATGTGTGTAACCTATAGTTATTCATCACTGCTTTACTTAAACCATATTTCACTTAAGAAACACCTGAAAAACATTTTTACCCCAGCCCTGCCTTTAAATAAATATTTTTAGTAGAGGTGTGTGTTTGGTTCACTAAGTTGTGTGGTATTGTTTCAGTTACTTGGCTGGATGATTGAAAATGTGTAAAGTGTAAAAGAAGAAGACTTCAGTGTGGAAAGAGAGATAAGGGAGAAGATATATGTCTGTTAAATTGTAATTGACACATGTAAAAATAGAGAATAAAATAATGGAACTCTTTGCCATGGGGTGTTGCATAAAATGAAAATTCCTATGGGTGCCTAAAGTAAATGTGCAAGCACATGGGGAGTAAGAAAACAGCAACAACAAAATAGCTATCCCCATACAAAGGTGTGTTTCCTTCAGTTCATGAGGTCCCTGAGCTACAAAACACTGGGGGTGAGGGTGCAGTCTGCTCTTGTCCTCTTCCCTTGACATTGCTGCTGGTCAGCTGGAGAGAGGTTACTGGGCCAGCTGGATCTTTGGTGTGGCCAAGTGTCTTGCTTTTCATTTACTGAATTTCAAGTTGTCCAGACAAATCATTCCTGCCTGTCAAATTTGCAGGTGCATGTTGTATGATGCATTGCAGCACTTACACTTTCTAGAAATGTTAAAAGTAAATGGGAAAGAGAAAAAAACGAGAGAGATTTGTTTATGTGCTTTACAGGGGGACATTGAAAGATGGGGGATTCTTGATATCCTGGTCTAACTTTATCATGGTCCTTTGTGCTGCCTTTAGTGCAGGTGAGCTGAATCTGATGTGAATTGAGAATGGCACAAGAGTCCTCCCACACTCTGACTTTGAGCAAAAGTCACAGTCAGATTAGGAGGAGTGGGTGTCCCCAGGCTGGATTCTGACCTGGAAAGCACCTCTACTGCTATTTCTGGCTATGGAATGGAAGCAGAGCCCCAAGATAAACCAGAGCTTCAGAATATGATTAGGAAGAAACTTCCCTTCTTTTCCTTTGCTACCTACCCAAGGGATCTAAATGCTTTGACTAGCTCAAGGGATACCTTGGGGCAAAGCATTGTTTCTGATTCTTGTGCTTGGTGGGACAGACTTCTAGCTATCTCTGGGTTTAGAGGTGTTTTGAATTGCTGTGCCTAATGGAATTCTCCCTATCAGCCTCTTTCTTTCTCCCTTTTCTCCCTTGCCCCTCTCTGCTTGACAGACTGAGCCTATGGGGACCCTGGAGCTCTCTGTGGCTGTTTTATTCATAGATTTAGCCCCTTTCTTAGTGCAGCAGCTTCATCAAATATTTTTCAAGGACAACTTTTCTCCCTAAAGGTTTGCTCAGCAGCAATGACTGTCTCATCTAGGTAATCTATTCTGATTAATTTGACTTTAGCTTTCTTGCTGCTCCAGTGGAGTCCAAATTTGTCAAGGACTTAAATATATACACACATACACACCAGGGAGGTTTCACCAAAAAAAAAAACCCCAAAACCAACCCCCTCCCCTCCCCCAAACCCGGAACACAATGAACTGCCTCCTAATTTTATGAAGAGGCTCACCCCGTGGGAAAGGGACTGCTGTTACCAGCCTGACCGGAGCGGCATGAAGCAAGCTTTTAGGAGTTGAAGCTGCAAGCATTGAGTAGTTTCTCCAATAACCGCAAAGCGTCCAGGGTGACTCTGTCTGCGTGTATGTTATATCTATGTATTTATATACTGATGTTATTTCCCCGGCGGTTCAGGTGCGGGCCCCGGCCGCGCTGCCCT
>VYZQ01008916.1:4400-15362 GCA_013400655.1 Mystacornis crossleyi
ACCATTCCGCTTATTTGTATGGATTATACCCCTTGCTCCCCCTTCTTGGGTTCTGGGTTTCCTTATTCTGTTTAGCCTTATAAAACCATTCTCTGCAGAGCACTTAGCATCATTTATAACTCACACTTTTTCTTTCTCCCCCACTCAGAGTTTAACTTTTAGATCTCTTATAGGGCCTGGGGCCCTCCTCACACCTTCCTNAACACTCTCTGTTAAAAAGAACAGTAAAATTGTCTGTGTCCCAGAAGATGCCTAGAAGGAACTGCTCCTGTCCCAGACTGCTTGGCATTCTGATGGACAGGATATTTTCTCAGTCCACCACAGCAACTCTGTGACCCTTCTTGAGACATCATTCTTTTTCTGTTTTCTAACAAGGATCAGCTGAAGGTCTTCACCATCAAGGCCCTTTGCCGATCTCTCCACTTTACCTATGAAGCCTTCACTCACTGCTGAAATGTCAGATCTCACTTCAAGTCAGTTTGAGAAGTCAGCTTCACTAATCTTTGGCTTTTAAAAGAAAATCAAACAAACAAAACCCCTACAAATTTGATCTTTTTATCCAAACTCATACCTCAGATTTACTTCTCAGAACATCAGCAAAGCTGTTTATTATCCTTTTTTGGATACTGCAAGGTTGTGCTGCAAGCACTGCAAGCTTGACAATACTTAAACTGCTGCCCTTGACTTTGAGAACAAAGCTTGTATCCTGAGTTAACTCCTCTTTTTTAGTGCCCGGTTCATCTGTTGCCCTGACCTTATACATACTTAGAAAACTATTGAAAACAGGGACTGTACCTTTTTGTTCTACAGTGTCTAGGCATAGTAAAAGTCATGACCCATGACTACTTCTAGTTTAGCAAGCTCTCACAGAGTCTAGATAAAAATCCAGCTGTAGATCCACCTCTTTATATCTATCTAGTTATCTGTTTATATGCATCTATTACATATCTAATGAGTCCATGTTAACATTAATATCAATACTTAAAGTTATTGGAAAAGACAAGGAAGGTGACAGGGCTTTCAAATTCCACAGAAAATCTGAGTCTGAGCTGAGGTCATTTAATCAGTAATTCTGATCAGGATTAATATTGAAGAAAAAGGCAGATGACTCAGCTTCTTAATATGTCAACTAGAGCAATGAAAATACAAGTTAAAAAGAAAAATTACAGGCTCATCTTGATTTATTTGATAATGCTAAGTCTATATTCATACCACAAATGCCAGAGGGTAGAAACTTCTGCAGCAGAGGCTTAACTAATTTCTTTTACTTAGCACGTCACTGACTAACTGAAAACTTTCAAATCTACACTTCACAGAGTTTCCAGTATTTTTGCAGTGCTGCTTGCAAGAGTTCCAAAATGCTCCAAAGGACCTACAGAACTGGACATCTTTTTTAGTCTTAGAGGTGTTGTAGGTAGTCTAATAAAACCACTTCTGGGAAGTACAGATGGACTGGAAGCATAGTCTTCAAGTGGAAAGATAGCCTGCCAAAGGAAACCTAATTAGTCCTGACCCAGCTTAGTCAAACAGAGACATAAGGCTCTTTGAGAAAATGACATAATATCTTCTTGTTAGTATTGACTCACAAGATCAGAAATAGAAGAATTATTCATCTAATCCAAAAGCAAAAGGAGACCATTGTGACTGACCTGTATCTTAAAAAAAAAACAATGTACATAAGTTGATAAATTGTTGTACAACACTTAACCTAAGATAGAAAAAGGAATCATGCCCTAGGAAATACCATGAAGTCACAGTTCATCTCAGGCAATAACCTGAAAGGGTAATTGGTCACAGAGTCACAGAATGGGTCATGTTGAAAGGGACTGCTGTGGGTCGTCTGGTCCCATCTCCCTGCTCAAGCAGGGTCATCCTATGGCACACAGCACACGACTGTGTCCAGACAGTTCTGCAATATCTCCAGTGAGGGACACTCCACAGCTGCTGTGGGCAGATCCTGGAAGTGCAGCCTAGTTCCAAGCAATGACTGGGTGTGACAGACACTGGATCCACACAGAGTGTTCTCTTTCACGGATCAGCACAGGTATTGTACACTACATATTTTGTTTAAAATATTGTGAGGACAGGAAGCTGAGAAGAAGACTGTGTATTTATACATAGGTCCTAGCCTCTGAGCCACGCTATATGGCCTTTTGGTCTGGAATGACCCAGCTTGCAAAGATGTGTTGTGGAGGGGCTGTTTGTTGCCTTTTTTCCCTCCAGGATGTTCTTTAATTTGTCTCATATAGTGGTTGCAAACCCTTTCCCTGCTTGAAAGAATTATTATGTACCAGACTGGTATTTTGTGCCCCAATCAAATCTAGCATAGGAGATTGAAAGCCTTTGGGTTCTTTTGATAGTTTCACTAACAAGAAATGTCTATGGAAGCTTTTCCCTCTCTTAGCTCTGGTTAATTTAAGACCTTCCACATAGATACTTTCTAAATTCTTGTCTTTTTTTCAAATGTACCTCATGTACAAAACATTCATTTGTTACATATGGCTGGCTTGTATATTCAATGTGAAGGACAAATCATTACTGAAGTCACCGAAAAGTTCAGCCTAAAATAAAAAAAATCAATCACATATGATTAGTTTAAAATATTAATGTGTAAAAACGAAAGTTTTGTTTTGAGCTAAAAATATCTTTGATTCTTAAATGAAGGAGAAGGAAAAAAATCAATGGAAATTAAATATTGATTTAACAAAAATAAGCAGTTAATCCTTTATGTACAATTTCCTATTCATAGATCCACCATCATTTTACAAGCAAAGTAATTAACACAAAACACGATTTTACAGATAAATTTCTCCTCTTGAACCTTGTAAGGAGGACTCAGGATGGCAGTAAACCCAGCTCTCCATCCAGAGCCTGGTCTCACACATGCACTCTTGGCAGGGCAGAGGAACACTGTGCCTCTGCCCCTCCTGGGTGCAGCTGAGCATCAGCACTAATCAATCTTCCCTGCAGTCTGTCCTACTAAGTCGGGCACTGGCATGGCTGAAGTATTGGCATACTTTGTGATAGGCTTTGTTGCAGGGTTGGAGACAGCCAGCTGAAGCTGGTGACTTCTTTAATCACCCCATCAAAATTCAGTGGAAGTCATTTGCCTGAGCCCTGAAACACTGAAATGAGATGATTTGGCCAGCATCCCATTACAGATCATTTCAGGAGCTAGGAAGAAAATTATGGTCTCCTTACTTGCAGACTTACATTCTGCAGTGTAAGATATTCTCTATAAAGTGAATGCTTCTTTCATTAGACTCAGATGAGAAAATCCACACACCCCAGCTTCCATCAATTAAACAAATTGAAGCAGTAGATTTAGCCTAGTTCCCCATTCAGGACTGCAGAGCAATTGTTGAAAAAAAAAAAATCATCCCTCAAGCTTGAAAAACCTTACCTCATTAAAAAAATAAGAGAAAAATAAAAGAAGAAAAAGAGGGGAAGTTAAGAAAGGCTTAGAGACATTTGAGGGTAAATCTCTGCTATAGTTGCAGAGTCACCGTGCTCTCAGGCAGACTAAATAACCTGCTGGAAGAAACTTAACAGGAGGTCCAGAAGTCTTTTGTGATAAATTCTGTCACCTTAATTGAAGACAGCTTTAGGATAGTTTTCTTGTCTCTGAAGGAATTCAGCCCAATGTGTTTATTATTACATTTTCTCTGCCTGACAGGGCTGATCCCCAAGATGAAGATTAGTACTGTAAGTACTATATATATATTCATATATATATATTAGTATTGTAAAGGGTATTATTTAGAGGTATTCCCCCTTTGGCTCAAAGAATAGCATGTCAAGTGGCAGGAGTGCAGGTTTCTAGGTGAAGTATACCTATATCCACTTAAAATGTGCATTTCTTCTGCATGATTTTAATATCATGTATATTGAAATCTGTCCGGATTATTTTTATACAAAACCCCAAGGTTTTTTAGGAGACTGACTATGTATGTAAACTGCACTGTTCTTCACTGTGTCTGAATTAGTTTGGAGGAACGTCTCTCTTTCTCAAGGATGCCACAAATTGATGCATCTTTCTGGTTTTCTATTTTCCAGTTTGGATGTTCTGTCAGATGATATGTGTGCTGATGTGTGGAGCTTTCAGGAGGTCTTTTTAAGATAATCAGAGAATGTTTCAGGACAGGATCCTAAAGCAGAGAAACAATTGTATTACTCTGGCACGCAGACCCGGTTTTTTGTCTCAGTAAATGAATTAATTGATTGGTCNACTTAACAGGAGGTCCAGAAGTCTTTTGTGATAAATTCTGTCACCTTAATTGAAGACAGCTTTAGGATAGTTTTCTTGTCTCTGAAGGAATTCAGCCCAATGTGTTTATTATTACATTTTCTCTGCCTGACAGGGCTGATCCCCAAGATGAAGATTAGTACTGTAAGTACNATTTAATGAAGAATTTTATAATCCATCCTACCAAATTATTTAAATGGCCTTTTCAGTTTTAGTAGAATTTTTAGTTTTACACTCTATTCATTTGATCATTTCAGCAGAGTACAAAATTGTGCCTTCAGGCAGAGCCTGTTGTGAGAAGCTGCGTGAAGATGCACTGCCTCATGGGGCTGGAAAAGATGCTTCCTTCGTTACTGAGTTATCTCTCAAAGCAGCCTGGTTGCACTGTAGGAAAATAATTGATACTCACTTTTAGATGGCTGCAGTGTATCCTCATTTCACTGCTAAGCCAATTCACTTGGAATTGAGAGGTAGAGATAGAGGGTTTTTTCTGATCTCTAACTGGCATGTGTCCCACAGGATGGCAATCAGATATCCTTTCTCAAGAACATGGGTTTCTGCTCTGTTTGGCTCTGATATGATCTCTGCCAGGCCTTTACTTGCAGAAGTATCACTGAGTCCTCACGGGTGCCTAAAAAATAATGTCACTGGTTTTCCAGATCTTAAACAGAGACTTAATTTACTTTAGCCTTTGCTTGAACAAGTCAGAGTAGCTGCTCTTTCAGTTTTCAGGTTTAAAAAAAATCTCATTAGGCTATGTAATGATTCCTGAAAAAGTCTTCGTCTGACAAGATCATATTATTTTCAGCTCAATGAATTACCCAAAACTGGGCCCCGCATCTTGCTATTATTAGAAAGAAAAACTAGAAAGCCTGCCTTTGATCATGGTCAAGATCAACCAGCAACTGCCTTTCCTCAGCCTTCCAGGTGTCTTTCTTTCTGGCACTTTACACCAAAAATGCCCTTTTGCCTTCCCTCCCACCTTCCCTCTTCCCACTGTCCTGTTTCTGTCTTCTTCCACTGTCTGTGATCCCTATATCAAATAAAGATGTTTTTATATGAGAACCAACCATTTCCGTGTAACAACAACAACAATTCTCATTAGCATCTGAACATTTGTGTTTTGGCAGTGAATAGAGATGTTTGACAAGGCCATCCAGTTAGTTTCTTATGTTTGACAGATTCCCTGAGGACAACTTATTGCCAAATCAGAACAGTGGTCTTTAAGTGATTCAACATTGTTATTCACTGAGGTAGAATTTATACTGTGGCCCTACAAAGGTCACCTTGAAATTTAAAGAAGCAGTTGCGTGGCCAGCTGAAATTGGCAATTACAAAATTAATTCTGCAGTCAAGATACCAGACTGAATTAGCATGTTATTGAAGATCCATTTAAGATTACATTTACTGCTCTGAGAAATGATTTGTCGTTTCCATTGCTAACTATCACAGAGAGTTTATTCCTAACACAGCAAAAGTATTTTTGCTCCTCACCAGCAGTATCAGCTGTGACAATCCTGCTTCCACCGAGACTTTACCTCAAAGACACCTCATTTTCAGAGCTTTCTTAAGTTCTTGAATCAGGTACCAAATCTTACCCATTGATCTTACTCAGTAACATAATTGCAGCTTTATGGATTTTGATGGAGCTACGTGAGCGTAATGTACCAACCTTGTTAGAGGTTTTTGAAGTCCAATCCAGTTGGACTCTATGCCCTTCCTTTAGGTACAACTGAAATAAATGCTTCCTAAGGGGTGCAATGTTAAAATCCTATCTGTTTCTATTTTAATTACCTAACAAAGTCCTAATATACAAGCTAGGGATGATAAAGTTCCACTTAATTGGCAGATAGGTAACCTGGCCTGCTGAAGGAATTATTTGCATTATATTGAGATTTCTAGGGAAAGAGAGATTTTCTGAAATGCGTGGGAAACTCTGATGCTGCCATAATTGAAAAGAAACTGGGAGAATGTTCATCAGCTTTAGTGGGAACAAGCAGGATATTGTAATAAACGTATATGTACTTTCCACGGATCTTTTAGTTTAGTGTGACAGAAGATGACATTTAAATTCCAGTCTGTTTTCTCTTTTATTATAATTAATCTCACAACCTATATTGTAGTTCTGTGTTCTCAAATGTATTTTTCATGAATTCTCTGTTTGTATTTATTCAAAACACATATTATCCATGCATATACACATACTAACCAACATTTGCACATAACACCTGGTGGGACTGAGATTTCTGTTTACTTAATTCCTTTTCTGGCTTGTGCATGTTGCAAAAAGGGAAACTTTTTAAAAACAGCTACTTGGTTTAGGAACTAAATTCCATTTTCAAACAACATTTATGCTCTTAGGGACACTTAGGCTCAGTGACCTCTAAGTCCATTTGGAAAGCTGATTTGAAAAACAGACAAAGCAAATTATTTCAGCACAAACTGATATTCAGGCAGGCAGAAAAAAAAAATATGAAGAGATGATTGAGAACATTACAGCAGATAAAAGAAAACATATAAACTGAAAATTAGGTATAACAAGCATCTCATACAATTTGAGAAACTAAATAAGGGTAGCTGAAAAGAAGAAAAAAGGCTGTGTTGCTGCTAGTGGTTGAAACTCTCACTGGGTTTTTAAATTTTTTTTCCTGAATCCCAGTTTTCTCTTCATCCTAACGAAATTAACTTGTATATACTGGCTCAGACATTTGCTCCATAGCTGCAGACGTGGCTAGTAGCCCTCTTTAGAAATGTAGTATCTACATTGCCCTCACTTGCTAGGCCTATGCATAGAAGTGGATGTTCTCGAAGACCCATTTCAAAGGAGAGGCTGGACTAGATGACCTCCAGAGGTTCCTTCAAACCAAAGTTAACATGGGCTATTATGAACACTCCATCTCCCATAATGTACCTTAATTTCACCAAAAGCTTCGGGTGAAAAGGATAATGCACTGTGTATCATCAGCTGTTGTATCTGCAGCTCCAGTGAAGTTGTGATCATTTGAAATTCATTGATTCCATCTAACACAATTAAGGGAATAGTAAGAGATTATGCACACCATGCTGGAGGTGTTTAAACCAGGGAATTTACATTCTCTTTTCAGGAAAAAAAAAAAAAATTAAGGACCTTGAAGGAAATAACTTGACAGGATGATGAATAATATCTGTCTCGTACATCAGATGAGTGGAAAGGACAGCAGCACCTCTGTCACTCAGAACTAGAGGGACAGGAAACGGAAGTAGCACATTCTCTCTCCAGAAACACCCTGTACTTCTGAAATGTGCAGTACTGTCTGTAAACTCTGTTATCTTGGTTTTGGTTGGGGTAGCTAGGTGCTTGGTACCTAGCTATGGTACTTGCTAGGAAAGGTTAATAAAGCCAAAAAGCCAGTGTGGGTGAATTGATGAAAGAGAAATGACAGCAATTTCCAGGTAAAAAGTAAATCAATTGGTCATGCATGTCAGCATTAATTTTAGACAATTGCATGCAGAATCAGAGCCATCTCTGTCCTGTTTCTATGGAAGTTACCAGATATTACACCAGGGATTAGCATAGTTACAAGTATCCTAAACTAGTCCAGAAAAATAGTTTTACTTGAGTGACGTCCATTTGTGCAATTCAGCTCTTACTTTGTACACCTGAAAGCTTTTAGGTCTTAAATTTAAAATGAACTCTGTACAAACAAGGAAGCAGGCTGGAGTTTGTGGATTTTTTTTCCCCCTGGTTAATGTGAAAAAACATTTATGTCTTGAAGGCCCACTATTGTACAGGTATTACAGAGCCTGTTTGTCTTCCATTTAACCCAGAGTTCTGGTGACCCATAACCAAACCACGTAACACTGAGAACACATGCCAGAGTTTACCCTGTTTGAATGATGATACTTAGTGCCTCCTAACACTTTCACAGAAAATCAGGTGAGTTCCATGTTGCTGGTGTTGGCTTTCCTATTCCTCACTGGTGAAGACTGTTCACTGGTGGCACATCACTTTACTCCCCACCCCCCTTTCTCAAACCATCATCTCCCTTTTTTTTTTTATCAGAATACTGTTCAGTAAAATTGATTTTATCCCTTTAGTATCTTCATTTTTCTTTAATATCTGTAGAGGAAAGCAGCTATAAAGGCTGATTATTTCCCAGTTGGCATAGCCTGTAAATTAGTGGGGAGATAAGAACCCTTCCTATCTTCTATCGGTTTGGCAGAAACAGGAAATTCTCATTTAAAAAGAAAATACATTTCAAATAAAAAGACTGAACTATTTTAAGAGTTATTGACTGTGTTTACATCCCAGACAGTCCTTTTACAAGTGGTAAAAATTCTTTCTGTTCCAAAATCCAGAAGGAGAATAATTCAGCCGTAAGCCCGTATGGATGCTGGGGTGCTCATGTTTGTGGAGATGTCTGTACTGATGTTTTCCCTGGAGGTTACTCTGCATTTTTGGGGCTGCCTGTGTGCTTCCCCCTTGGCTGAAAAAAAGGAGGGAACTGCATTGGTAGGAGGACGTAGCCTGACAGGGACACACAAAGGGCACACACGGGTGGGGTGGCAGTGCCTGCGATCCATGGGCCCAGGCAGAGTGGGGCTAACTGAGGACTTGGGGGGTTGAGGGGAGGGAAAGGGAGGAGAGGAGGTGTTCCTGGGGATTAGTTACTGGGGCTGGGAAATAAATTGTTTATTACTGCTCTGTAAGTGTCTGGTATCATCACTTATTTGTTGGATTGCCAATATTGACCCTGAATATATAGTACACTGATTGTCAGTTAATTATGTGTCATTAATAAGTCAATAAATAACTTTGAGTGAGTTGAATTAAGCCACATGAACTGAGATGTTTTTCTCCCTGCAGCAATAGCCATTGCAAGAGCTGCTTTGCTCAGACAACAACTGGAGAGGGAACTCAGGAGCAGTGTGTCACAAGCAGAATGCCTCTGGCTCTGCTCTGGCATGCTGCAGGAGCCAGATCATGCACTACCGCCAGCATAGGAGCAGCTCAGGCTCTGCAGGGACACGGCTTCTCAAAAACTGCCAAAGTGTCCTTTTCCCCACATTTGCCTCTGACTCCTCTTGCATGAGGAGCTGAGATGTGGGCATATTTCCTTTTTCACTTTGCTGAACTGATTTGCATCACTCCAAGCCTGTTTATAGTGGAGATGCTGATCACTATCCAGAAGTGGTTTTGATGAGTAATTTGGATATGGGAAGATTTCGGTAGACAATTTGAATTTTATTAGCTTACCAGATCTGAATTTTGAGATGCTTTTGGTGTGTAGGTCATAGGAAATAGCATAAACCATAATCTAAGAACAGCTGCTGTTCAACAAAGGTTTGAGTTTCAGGTCAGCCTGAGTCCTTTAAAGACTCTCTAGTCTATAAAGAATTTTGATCCTAGCAGAGGATTTTCAGCTTGTAAGGATATCGCATATCAATTTTTTCTTCGATCACAGGTAAACCAAGAGCTCATTGCTGGATTTTAAACCTATAGCCTTTTATCCAGCTTGAAAGGAACCTGTAGGTTGTGGCATGCCAGCAGTCCTATAAATCATGGCTGTTCTTTTCTAAACCCAACTCTTATTTAACCACACTTTGAACCCTTGCCTTTGTGAGAAATAGTGTAAAATCTTAACTGTCTGATACTTTGATTCCAAGAAAAAGAATCCATGTTGGCTACCCTTTGTCCCCCAGTTATACAGAAAATCTACAGCATCCTATACTGTAATTCCTGTATTACATGTAAAGACAGTCAAAAAACTAAAGAACAGACTTTTAAAGTCTCAAGTGGAAAGTTAAAAGATTAGAAGAAAGAATTAGTCCTTTCTTAGTTCTCCCTGCTCTTAAAATGAACAATGGTTAGGAAAACTGCCTTTAAAAAAGATGGCATAATTTACTTCTGCATTCACCAACGTGTGCCCTTCTGTTCCTCAGAGGCAGTTCAGGGTCTTTCAGCCTGATCAGGTCTGTCTCCCCATGAATGTGACATTTTCTTGCCATTATCTTCATTGATTCAGTCCCTAAAACAGTGTCAGTAAATTGAATAGTAACGTAAAGGGTATTCACAGTTTCAAATAAAATAAACCAATACTACTAAACTACAGAGGAGTCGATCTTGTTGACAAAGACTTGGTTTTGAAGCATGCTGTTTCAATTTCTTATGGTACTACAAATTATTGTTCGTGAATATTTGGCTAATCACTGATCAGTATAGGTTTATCACTAAATATTGGCACAAGATTGTATCAGTAGCATATTATTCTTTTTTTTTTCCTTTAAAATAAAATCAGTCACTTCTTCAGAGACTGGAAAGGAAATTATACTAATTTCGAAATTGAATGGGCAATAATAGCAAAGAATAGTTTGCCAGATATCTAAAGAACATCAGCTAACTTCTGGGGATACTGTGAAAGTATAGAATATTTGCCAGTTTTTTAATAGCAGGATGAACAACACAAGAGAATATTTAAAGTCAAATTTTCAACTTCCAGCCAATACCTTTGGACTAGAAATATTTTAGTAGTTTGCCTTGTTTGTGTTCCTGCTTGGTCCATATTCATTTCCAGTTCCTCCATTTCCCTCTGTGAAATCACCTTGAAAAATATCTCCACTGAAAGATATGAATCAGGCTCAATAGCTTCCACTGAAGAATTAGTACACGGTAATATTTTAGACTGCCTCAAGCCCAGCAGTTTTATTTGCATATCCTTCTTTATAAAGTAAAAAAA
>VYZQ01008919.1:0-43373 GCA_013400655.1 Mystacornis crossleyi
AGCCACCCCACTGCAACAAAGAAACACATAAATAAAACAGAAAACTGAGTCTTTGCAGCTTCTTCTTAAACTGGTTAGCAGTCGCAGAGAGGTTTGCCGAGGACAATGAAATAGTCTTTTGAAATGAAAAGGTTTTTGGGGGTGCTGGGGGGTGTGTGTCTACCCCAGTCACATTAAGGAGTCTCCATAGCTTTTAGTGTTAAGGAAGTTAACATTCCTTATTTTTTCATGCAATGCACTCAAAGTTACTTCATCTAGTTTCTCCACAGTTTGACTCTCTTACTCTGTTTTGATTAGATTGCCAATGGCACCAGAGGTAATCAATAATTAAAATCAGGATTGCTCTAGTTGTGCATCGTATATTTTTAAAGGAGCGTAAGAATAGCGTTCCATAGAGAGAATGACAGAGATTATCAAAGGATTGATCAGAAAGATTCTTTTTTTTTTCTTTTTTTTACGAAAAGCACTCTGTAGCTAGAGAGACTGCAGGTCAGCAACATCCGCACAAAAGTTACATTTCCATATTCACCTGCGAAACAACTCCGGCTGCCTGAATACAGAAGGGGGCTCCCACTGTATGAACAGAGTGGGCAAGTAAAATAAAGTGTTTGATGGATATTTAGGTCATAAATTCACACCGCATATGAACAAAAACAGGCAGTGAGGGCAAGCTATACCTAAGCATGTTTTGGAAAACAAAGAGGAGGGAGAGTTGCATGAGAAAAGAACACAGAGGGAAATATGACATCCTAAGGTCCACCACCGCTCCAGTGGACTACAAGAAACCGTGCAGAGAGTTTCTAGAGCTGCTGATTAGCATTCTGTCCAAGTTATCCCAACTGTAAAACCTGACACCTAACCTTTGAAGTTGAAAATACAGATCTAAACGTCTGCAGATTAAAGTGTGCAATAAATGTAGCCAATAATCTTTTTTGTTAACGTGACAGCTAATATGAAAACACAGAACACAGATGATGTTGAAATTCAGACTTTGCAACCTTCACAAATGAAGGTACACTGGGCTTGTGGCAGTACAAGGTTTTGCTTAAGAGGCCATGGCCAAACATATGTTTTATTCACAGTTCTTCTGAAAAGTAAAACCAGAAAATACTACAGGACTTCTACCTGGAAGTCTTCACCAGCCAGACATCTGCTGCATTAAAAGGGGCTCTCATTCCTGCCTTGTGCAAGCAAACAAAAACCAAACAAAGAACCAAACTGATCCAGACTTCTTACATTCTTCAAACCATTGTGACAAAGACTGGTCCAGGACCATCATCCTTTTCTTCCTTCTGATAAGAAGTGCTCCTTTGTTCTTCTGCTCCCAAAAAGAACAATTCATGCTTTGCACATTCAAACAACACGAGAGAGCACCCAGATGGAAACCAAATGGACAAGCAAGATGAAAGAAAGAACCAAAGCACAGACACATCTCAAACTTAAGCTGATGAACAAGGCATATTGTTGTCCTTCTCCTGTTCTTCTAGTTCCTTATAGAGACCAAAAGGAAAGAGGAAAACCTCTTCCTCCAGCTCAACAAAGAGCGAAAAGCTTCATCAATTTTAAAAAAGGTGCCACTGTTCTTTCCTGAGCATTCACTTCCACTCTGGTGGAGCACCATCCTTGGATCACAAACAATTTTCTTCTAGCATTTGATTCTTTGACTTCCCACCCTTCTTTGTCTGTGAAAGCATTTTTAAGTGAGTATTAATGCACACAATCCGCACAGTCAAGAGCAGAGGTTCCAAGTCAGGACTGTTACAGTACTGGAGCGTGTCTTACTCCTGTAGACACAGCAAGTGCATGACATTTCTTCCTCACCCACTCCAGTGACAGGATCGGTACATTCTGACTGTTTTGATAATGCCTGAAGCTCCCTGCAACACAAGCCATTCTCCTCAACCTGCCAAGTTCAGGAACTAAAATTTAAAAAATGAGCAGTGAGAGCCTTGAAAAAGAGAAAATAGTTCCATTCCATCCTGACAATTTTGCTGCTGTTGGGAATCAATTTAATCTATGAAAGCAGAATTTAATTGGTTGTATCACTTGTCTTAGCTGATGGCTACTCAAAACTGCCACACTCAACCTCAAACCAACTTTTAAGAATTATATGTACATGTCAATGTATATATTGAGGTTTTTTCTATCATGTCTTGAAGTGACTTAGGCAAAGAGCTGCTTCCCTTCCATACTGTGGGATTAAATCACATGAACACACCAATTTAAATTCTAGTTCTGAACTTGGAGCGGGGGGAGGGTGTTTGAGAAGTGAAATAAATGTCTTCTTTTATTCAGCATAATGATGCCAAATGGAACAAAATTCATCTATCAAGCATTAAGAAAAACTCACACATTAACTTCAGGAATAATATTTCCCACTGAAATCTTTGAGGCTCCACTCAGTTTATAAATCACGGAGAGCTGAAGTTCATTCATTGAGGAGATGATCATGGTACTGCTTAACTGTCTCTCCCCAAATTTCCCCATTAGGGACCATCTCACTTAGCAGCTTTGAGATTTCAAGTTATATTTGGAGAAGTATCTCCTAGCATGAGAAACTTCTGTGCCTTGAACTTTGCTTTCACAAATAAATAAATATTCCAGCCATGCATGGGACCAACTTATCTCTCTTACATTTCAAGCATTCTCAGGGTGTTGGTTGGAACTCCCAAAGTGAGTCAGTGAGAACACCGTTGGAAGCTTCTTTCTCCCACAAGTAAAGCA
This sequence comes from Mystacornis crossleyi, assembly GCA_013400655.1. NCBI lineage: Eukaryota > Metazoa > Chordata > Aves > Passeriformes > Timaliidae > Mystacornis > Mystacornis crossleyi. Next base: position 2,725 of record VYZQ01008919.1, read on the forward strand.
AGCGACAGAGCAATTCTGGGAGCTGGAAGTGGTGAGAACAAACCTGGCAGGTCTAATTTACCCTTACAGGAATGCTGTGTGATAGCAGCTGAATCTGTAGTGATCATATTTAGTTTGCCTGCACTTCAGTTAAAGGTGTGGCTGTAGCTTTCAGTCATATGTGAACCATACGTGATAAACTCAAATACCAATTATGCTGTGGCCAGGACAGACCAGCTGGAGAAAACAGATATGTCTGTGCTAAAGAAGCAGGGCACTGAGACCTCATAAGGCTTGTGTTGTTCTTGGTATCTGAGCTAATCACATAAAAAATTGGATGTGCCTTTAAAAGCCGTGGTACAAAAAAATCCTACTCCACAGTGCATTTTTAGAAACATAGAGCCTTTCCCAGCCATTCAAAAAAATGCATTACAGTTAACTTACCAAATCAAACAAGTTCATCTAGTGGGTCTTAAAATATATATAGAATAATTAAAATCACCTGAGCATTAACTGATTTTAATGCTGTCTCAAATCTGTGAACGGAGGCAAAGAGGGATTTGTCAGGAGTAGCTCTTCACAGCAGGCTCTCCTCCTGCTGCCTTCCAGGCTGACAGCTCCTTGGCTTCTGGCTCCTTAACCCACAATTGTACCTGTTATTGTGTAAAAGTTTTCTCTATTTCTGGTGATTGCATGGGTGGATGACAACTTTTTCCTTCTGAGTCATTTATTTCTCCTTGGGCCTTTAAACTGCTCCTTTACAGTATAATCAGTCTCAGCAAATGACTGGTAATTACCATGTTAAAACACACTTTTTCCAATGAAATAATTTTTGAGTATAGGCTGTCCAAAAACTAACTTTGCATAAAACCCCAAGCTTACTCCATTTTCTTCTGTACTTTAAGTGGAAAAAAGGCACAAACTTATTTTTGTATCTTTTTTCACTATATCTTTACCCTAATTAAAGAAGCTTTCCCCCTTTCTATGCCTCACGCTGGACTCTGGTCTGGAAGGCCAAGGTGTTTCAGTGATGTCAAGTTCCCTCAGACTGTACATAAGAAACAACTCCTTTCCTAGAAAAAAAATCAGGAAAAGATTCTTCAGAAGAAATGATTGCCATTGGTTCCCTAACTGTAAGTTCTTCTTCATGCAGAGTATTTGCATGAGCACACAGTGACAGGATAAGAGGGAATGGCTTCACACTGAGAGCAGGTTTAGGTAAGACACTAGGAAATAATTCTTTCCTGTGAGGATGTGAGGCTCTGGAACAAACTGCCCAGAGAAGTTGTGCTTGCCCCCATCCCAAGCATTTTCCTGCATGGAAGGTGTCCCTGCCTATGGCAGGTGGGTTGGAACCAGATATTCTTTGAGGTTCCTTCCAACCCAAACCATTCTGCAACTCCATGTCTTCTCTCAAAATCTACTGATGCGTAGGCATGAAATTAAAGGATGCTATTGCTGTCATATCACTCAAAAAAAAAAACAAAAACCAACAAACAAACAAACAAAAACACTTAAGCATTGCACCCCAGTATTCAGGTCCAGAGTCTTATTTGAAAATAAATGTATTTATACACATACAGGGTGGGATCTTGGGATTTCCTCAGGCTTCTCTTAGACAGTGTGACTCATAAAGTACCTCTCTGCCTCAGTGCAGAAATCACAATACATACAGAAGCTCCACAGAATTATTAAAAGTATTTGTACTGGATTATTTCTAGAAACCTCAGCTCTGATTTGACTCATTTTTTACAGTACTTGCAGACTAGTTTTGACTGTGAATGTCAATGCTCAGAAGCAGATAGGTAAAATAGGCAAATTGTAGAAGACAACACAAGAGGTGGCAGAGTCAAAAAACAATCCATTTACAAGTATTCTTCTAATATTATATTCTACAGACTAAGTTCTCTCATTTGTGTTATCTATTTAAACTTTTTATCAAAGGCTTCCCTCTGCTAACCAGTAATGTAGCAGACAACCCAGTTCCAAACAGTTTTAAGGAATTACATTCTTGAAAGGACACAGCCCTATTGACATGGCAATAATAATTTCACCTCATAGTGCAGGCAACATCCACAGGCAGCTCTTTGGGACACCGTTCTCAACATATCCTTACTCTACTACTTTATGCTTACCATGTTTGAGAGTTTTGTTTGTTTTTAACACTGAGGTGAACACATTAAAGGGATTATTGCAGTTTAATATACCAATACTTGATCACTTTCATAGATCACTTTCTCTACTTAACAGTAGAGACAGTTTGCAACAGTTTTCAAATCCAGCAGGTGAGAAACAACCGCACCAGTCTGATCGGAGCTGACATGGCACACCATGGCTCACCATGGCTCACACCAGCTACAGACGTGAAACACGGAGGTTTCCAAAGCAAACGCAGAGCACTCCGGCCCTCTGGAAGTCACCCCCTGAGACACAAAATATGAGGTGATCTTTCATTGTCTGGCAATACATTTTATACCTCTACACTGTAATTTGAGAACTGTCAAGGAATCCACCACTGAATGATCTCATCGACAACAGGTTAACAGCAAAGACTGATGGGCAGGTGTTAAACAGCTTCAATAAAGGGCTCTGCTACAGGCAAGCACACGAGTCAACAGACTCAGTCCAAAACTTTGGGTTCTGTATTGAGGATAAATAAATCTCTCCCAGCTCTTCAGAATGCCTTTGAATCTGCTTTTATCCACAATAATTATTGGTTTCCACAGACCAAACAAATTTAACCACTACAGAAAAATCAGGTACCATCCCAGCTTTTCCTAATAAAGATTCATAGTTTCTGATAAACACAAAAGCACAAGAAAGAGTTTAACAAACATGACAAATTGTATTACTTAGGAATATATTCACATGTGCAGGTTCACATAAATAATCAAAAATTCCTTGAACACATTTTCAGAAGACATCTATGTGGCTACCTAACTTCAACAGAATTTAAAATAACTGAAAAACTGAAAATCAAAGGAATTGGTTCCATAAAGGTATGGAAAAACTGGGAGCATTTCTGGACAAAAAAAAATTTTAAATGCTCTTTAAAATTTGGAAAACAAAAGACAAAATAAATAATCCTTTGTAGTCCACACTTTTGTTAATGTTCAGTCAGTACTAATTACTGATTCAAAAAATTTTAATTGAATGTCCAAACTGGAAACAAAAACTTGAACTCATACAAAGAAAACACATCTTCTTCTCGGTTTTTTTTTTGTTTGTTTGTTTGTTTGTTTTTAATTTGGTTTTTTGGGGTTTTTTAAGTGGCAAATATTCCAAACTGGGCAAAAATACATTGACGAACCTGTAGAAAGGGAAGAGTGCCTAGGCTTAATGCCATCTTTCATAAATACCTCACGTTATACTTCTGTATAACAATTTCAAGAGTAATTTTCTCATTAAAAATTAAGAAAATAAGCTCTTGATGTAGAAGTCTAGCTGAACCAAGCCTGCAAACGGTGTTGTTCTTCTGAGGTTGGCAATTATTACCATTTTATTAGTAGCATAGAACATGCAATACATAATAAGGCCCTAGGCCTTGATACATGGAAAGGGCTCTTCAAAAATACAGGGGTTAAAAGGAAGTAAGGAAGGAAAATGATGTCAAAATGTTGGTAAAGAATACACAAAGTGTCTGCTTAATATAAAGATCAGTGTGCTGACTGAAGCTGTGCAGTACTGAAACACAAAGTGCCTGCCTGTCAACAAACAGAAAACTAGGTAGAAATAATTCCAGAGATAAAAGTAAACATTTTCCATTTATGTTTCAATTTAGCATTTCAAAAATACAGAAAACCTCTAGAGATATAGTGAGATGCCTACCTTCAGAACACGACTAATCATTACTGCTGTTCTGGGAAGGTCAACATCCAAAAAAAGAAAAAAAAAAAAGGCATCTACATGTTAAATTTATTTGGTCTTTTTTTATTATTTGGCCTTTCCCTCCCAAGTGTTTTCAGAAAGAGAGAAATAATATTTACCTCTAAAGATGAAAACTGCATCTACTGAAACACTTTATTGCATACACTGACTCAAAATGTCCCAAAATAAATCAAAAATTAAGTAAAATACAAGTGGTTTTATATTTTGAACACATGATCAAGGTATTAAATTCCTTTCTACATGGACCAAATAGGCCCAAGTGTCCCAAGTGTCTATCAGCAGCAGGTCTGTACTGTCACAGCAAAACCAGCCTTTCTGGAGTTTCATCTTGCTAATGTCCAAAGACACTGGTGTCCCTGCATTTCTCACAGACAGGAATTACTATGATAAACTATTTCTCACTTTTGTGAAAGAAAAATATTAACAATTTTCAAGACATTTTGCCACATAGAAATGACCCATACCTCAGTCATTCTGCAATACACTGTAGCTGTGCTCTCACCAGACCTAACTTGCAGGAAACTATTACTGGATGTAGAGACTTGTCCTGCACAATTCCCCAGCCCCAGCCATGGCTACCACTGTGAAACTGGAGAGCAGAACACATCCCTGTGTGCTGTCAGTCTGCACTGAATCCATGGAACTCATAACGATCTGTGACAGGGAAGAGAAGAGCTATGGCAAAGGGACCATTTGTTATCAAGATCTAGAGCCATTTTTCCATAACCTGGTCCCTGCCATTTGGGTCTCCCAGCACTCCTTCTGGAGCCTTCTGACACTGCCCAAAGCCCAGGCTGTCCCGGTGCCACACCCTCTTGCAGCACTGCAGAGTGAAGCAGAGTGCTGCCAGCAGTGGCATCCCACCTTTCCCTCCCCAGGCACCAACACATCCCCCGCTGCCCAGGGATAATGCTGTTCAGAAGATTCTAATAAACAAACCATCCTCCACAGTCCTATGAAATAATTCCAACCCCAGTACACTACAAAAATCAACAGACACAAAAACAATAATCCTGTTCTCCTGGTGTCCCTTCTTGCCTCCTTTCACTAGGAGACATCTTCAGTAAAAAAAAAAAATCTTTAATCGTGGGAAGCAAATAGGAAGATTAATTAAACACTTGCTATCTATACATATCCCACTCTCAAAAAAACCCAATCACTTCCATGCAGGAATCCTCTAGGTGTAAACATATTAAACTTTCAATCATCAGTATACAAGGACATCAGAGAAAAAGAGCATTACCTAAGGCAGAATTACCTTCAAGGCGTAATGTTTGCTGTATAAGCACCTGGGTACAATGAAACGAGACCAATACAATGGGAACTCAAAATTAATACGGCATGATAGGACTGAGATCACACAATTATTGCCATTTTAATACACACTGGAAAGCAGAAACAAGCTCTCAATTATCAAAATGTCTCAGGGAGTGGGAACTAGCATAGAAAGCCTCACTGCTGTATTCCACTTATGTCTCTTCAGGCCTTTATACCTTTTGTCACTTGCCTTAATTGTGATATCAAACACTGCACATGACAGAAGGAAAATTGTGGAGGGCTTTACTATCAATCACTTTAAGTTTCCAACAGTAAACAAGAGTGTTCAAGCAGGAACACCAACCAGCACAGCAAAGCAGTATCTCTCCGTGGTCTCCTGAGCGCTCATTCTCTAACATATGGACTTCAGGTTGAAGTCCTTCAAAGTGTGATTAAATTCACACTAAGATATTCTACACTCTCACGGTTTCAAACACCTTAACATCACGTTTAATTTTTATCTTTTAATTTAACTTCGGAGATATGTTAATCCTTAAAAAGAAGTTGAATTTGTCCTTGAGACAAGTCCTTCAGGTAATTTTACTTTGGTATCATGTAAGTTACAACATATTTTACCTTGGCTATCACCAGGATTTACAGCCAACCATCTCCAATATTTATCAGCTTGTCTGACTTTAATTATAATACGCACGGAGCTAATGGAGCTAACTTCCAACACCACATCTATCAGACTCAGTTCTCAGAAGCTCTCAGCAAAGCCTAAGCACGAATGCTAACTAAGGTAACATGGATTTCCTTGAGCTTCCTAGTTTGTATCAAGCATTAGTAACAGGGTTTTGACTGAGCCGGGAGATGGCGGGGAGGAGATACTTCAGACATCCCGTGTATGGTGAAGGCAGCTTTACCTTGGGAAGCCCCGGAAAACAGACTGCGTGGCACACGCTGTGTGGTGTGATGGAAATCCTACACGTGCCGTTTGTTAGACGAGAGAAAGAGAAGGAAAAGCAAGAAGAGAAGAAAAGACTAAGAGGTAGTCAGCTCACAGCACTCAAACACACGAACTCCTCTGGGTTTGCCACATACTTGGTGTTCACAAATCAGTGTCACGTTACCTACATAACCTGACCTTGCCAAATTCACTCACTCTTCAGGACAGACCAAACACCACAAATTAAATCTGAAAAGCAAAATGGTAAAGAAAGCTAACAGGGTTACCTGGAAACAAAGTTGTGACTTCAAAATCTTTATGGCTGCAGGCAGGACTGATTACCAGTGGGTTCTGTGTCGGTTTTTTTAACATGTGCACTCGTAAAGATGAATACGCAGCTCACATTTGTGCTCTGTGCACACAAAGGAAGTAGCATGAAGAATCATGCAGTTTCAATGAAGGTATGTTCCTACAAAGCCTGAATGCTGTGTATTAGTTCCTACCTACCAGCTTCATAAAAATTACTTGCCTGGGAGCCTGAAAAACTAAACGTTGATTAGCAAAAAACAAACAAAAAAACAAACAAAAAAACCCCAAAAACAAACAAACAAACAAAAAAACCCCAAAACAAACAAACAAAAAAAAACACCAAAAAAACCCAAATGAAACAAACCAAAAACAATCCCACACAAACAAACAAAAGAAATTTGTATTTTTTTTCCCTGAAAAATCACCTTTTTTATGTCTCTAAATGATACCAAACCAAACTCCTATTCCTATTCCTACAAATTTTTTTTTGTATTTATGGCATCTCTGTATTTAAAGCTCAACTTCTAATTACAGGTTCCAGGTTAGGACATGAACTGTCTTTGCTCTTCATTTACACATAGGCACACACTTTTGAACACACACACCACACACACGAATAGTACAATAAGCGATGACACTTGGCGTCAGCACGAGGACATGAATACAAACACAAAAAATGCCCTCTTGAAATGGTCTCAGCACACATGTTCACGTGTGTTACGTGCATGTGGGTTTATCCCATTTTTCTCCTATCCCTTACATCACCAATCGGCCCCAGCAGCAGGTGGGCAGCTGGAAGGACAGACACACCAAATCGACAAAGCTCTCCCAGAAAGCTGGCTCTGCTTTATTAGCTGCTGTGCCACCATACAGGCAGCTGCTATGTCCCTAAGTGTGAAGACTGCAGGGGAAGGAAGCCAACCAACTCCTGATTAGCCCCTAATTAACACTGCCCAAGGAACTGCACAGCTTTCCACCTCGTGAAGGAAAGCTCACAAGCGAAGGACAGAATTGTAAGCCTGTCCTCACGACTTGCATTCCAGTGAAGCCTCAGAAGCAGCGTGGGATCGCGAAGGGAGAAAGGCAAATCATTTCGAAGGCTCTGACTTGCGGCCTCAGCAAGTAAAGTGAGATATAAGCCTCACTGCATAGTGTGGCAGTAGTTATGGCTTTTACCAATTACCTCTAATAGGGATGGTTCCATTTCCCCATTGCTGTGTGAGGCAAGGAGAGAGACAAAGCCTGTACCTTAAATAGAAACACTAACTGCAAAGTGCACGGCTGTCAGATGAACCACAAATGAACACAGAAGCCACTTCAGACTTAATAAATACTGATCTAACTTCCTCACCCTTAATACAAGGAGAACAAAACTGCCTGCAAGTACAGTGTGGCCCTCCCCGAAGCTTGCAGGTCAGAAAAAAATCCCCATTGTTCAATAATCTCTTGCCTAATTAAGCCCTTTGGGTCAAGGTGTCAACAAGAGAAGGAGGTGCCTTCTCCAACAGGAATGCTAACAAATACAACCCTTATTATGAAGCAATAATCAGAGTTTCTTTTCAAAACTGATGACAAAGTGGGGCACACCACCTTGTTTGGAAAGGATTCACATGAAAGATATGAAAAACTAGATTTTAGGTTAGCATCTGTTATTGACATTTTTATAAGAAACACTAGGGGCGGGACTCGAGCTCAACCCTTGCCACAGCTGTTAACTTCCATTGTGATAAAGGTTTGCTGCTTTTAAAAAAGCAAACAAATCTAAACCACACACACAACCTGAGACCTGAATATTTTGAACAGAAAAGCTGTGGAAAAGCCAGAGGGATGCAAACACTGCTTGCATGCTCCATGTTGTAACTGGAGGGCCACGGGCCACAAGTGTAAACCTGACTGATGAGGGCCAAGTGCAAATTACTCTGATTGATAAGAACAAGATACATTAAAGTCTGATTGACACATGGGATCAGACTTATCATGACTGATGAGGACATGTACATGCAATAGTGGTTGGAAGGAGTATTTATCAATTCTTCTCCATGAGGGCCTGCAGACTCCAGACAGATGAAACTGATACATGGAAGATTCCCTTCAATTTCAGTAAAATTAAGTTTTGTCGCATTTTTTAAAAAGGTCTTGGTAAAAGCATATTCAAAAGGCAAAACAATCTGTAGACCAAGCACCGAGATTGCTTTAAAAGCCCGTGAAGATTGGTCATTTCCCTGACACTGAAACTCCAAATACTTCTCCTTGGGAATTGAAGTTCAAAGCACAGAGATGAAGCATCTTGCCAGCTTCTGTGGTTTAATTTTTAATTCTGTGCCAGCTTCTTTAAGTTTAATGACAATATTGGCTTAATTTTATTTTAAACATATGATATTTCACATCAGTAAGTCAAGTTCTGTAGAAGACACGCCACCATGAGACAGGCCGTGGGCAGAGTCTGGTGTCTGACAGCATGGCTACATCCTACACAAGATTTTCTAATGAAAAACTTGCTTGTGGATGCATTAACATGTTTCAAATAAATAAACTAGGAATTAACATCACACATTACCACTTCTATACAATTACCACAGTAATTAACAGCAATAAACATTAAATGCTCAAAATACGTCTTTCAGATCATTATCAGAGTCTCTTTTCCTTAAAATAAATAAATAAAAGATTTTTCCCCTAACACCACATCTCTTTAACACATAAAGAATTAGCTAAATAGAAAGCAGCCATCCTCCCACCCAAGACATATGGGAAAACAAAGCTATTTGCATATATCCCCCCAGGTCTCCTTTCACTTGCCAATTTCCAGTCTTTAAACCATCATTAAGGAAAAATACATTTAGATGCTTATTTTGGTTAGTGTGTTCTGCTAAAGAGAATACTCAAATCAATATTTTTCATCAATTTTTTTTCTAGTTAGATGAGTAACATAAATAAGAACATTCAGGAGCATGTTGATCTAAATATCTCTAAAATCACTCACACTTACATGCAAAAACCATGGGTATTCTTACCTCCTCGTTTTCTAATAAATCCGTGACAAAGAAACGTGCCTCTACAGATTTCTGCTCAAGCAATACTTGAAAAGCAGCAGTGACCACAACTACATGGAAATTCAAGTAGGCTTTTTGGTTTTCCAAACAATCATTCTGAATCCCCAAATGATCGTCCTGATTGTCTAACACTAACTTTCATCATTATTAAAAACCAAATATCTAATTAGCTATTGTTTTGCTAGACAGCAAGGGTAATCCTTCTTCTTACATTAATATTAAAAACCTGCTATGAAAATGCAGTTCTCTCCTGCAAAGGGCCAGAGCTCCTCAAATTCTCCCCCCTGCCTGAGGTGATTATTAATTTTGTAAGGATGTTCCTTTCCCTCAGGTGGCACTGCCAGCCCCTCTGCAGCAGAAGGGTGTCTCAAATTTGTTTGTTTTTATTATGAAGTGATTAATTAATTTAATTAATTAATTAATTTCATTAAGTCCCAAGCAAAAGAAAAGTCCACCTTCAGAGGAATTTAAAAATGTGAACAAGAGACAGTTAGAACTTGCATTAACCATGATTAAATTAAAATATTTTTAGCAGATCCTAAACAAGCACAATAACTACTGTAGACCCAGGTTTTTAGAACTCTTCTAGAGATGGTTTATTCCATTCCAATCCATGACACAGTATGAGAATAACAATGAATCTTCCTGATATCATCTGAGGAAGATGAAACACAGAAGGTTAATTAGCACACAAAAGGCATTAAACAACACTGGAACATTAGGAACAAATTCCCTTTCCTGAGCAGCAGCACTCACTAGTCCTGTGACTTAGTCTGATGTTTGGATTACCTCACGTTTAACCATGTCTGATTAAAGCTTTTAGTACCCTTGGATATTCTGTAAGATCCTTTTCTTTTGGAAAGCCCTGATGTCAAACCTAAGCGCGCACCTGCTGCTGCTGCGTTGATTCTTTGCTGCCTCAGCGTCTGTAATCAAGTTCACAGTGCAATCTTTTGCACGGCAGGAGTTTGGAGCTCTCTCTGGCCTTGATCACCTATTTTTCCTAAACATTTAGAAAAGGCTCAAAGCCTCTGCCATAATAGAGTGATTTACAGCTGGTCAACAAAATCAGCACGATTCCGAACACAGGCAGGCTGACAGATGACCTCACACACCGAGTGTGGTAACAGATGCTGTACTTCTTCCAGCAAGTAAAACTCAACACAAACTGAACGGTCTTTGCATCCATGTGGACGGCCCACCCCGCAAACAGTTTGGTGTGCTTCAGTTTGAGGTTATATTTAGCCTTTGCAGTCCCTCTGCTCAGCCTGGAGATAGAGGGCTCAGTACACAGATGTGTTTTGCAGGACAGGAGCACCAACCGCCTCATGGGCCTCCTGGCATGGGTGGTACCAGGCTCTGTTGCTTCAAAGTGCCTCGTGTAGGTGTTTCCTCACATCAAACAGACCTTCCTGCAGCAGGACTGAAATTTAGGAGTCTGAGTGTTTTGCTGCTATAAATTCTCCTATTCCCTTCCTGTGGTTATTCATTTGTATCTGGATTTCAAGGAGACTTTTCACTCATTTTTCAAGTTAGTGGTAGATCAGCTCTTGCATAATTTGAGAAAAAGAAAGTAACACATTTTTCATCTTTATTATTTAAACTGACTCAGCCCAGGTTCTTTAACTTAAATAAGAAAATAGATCTCAGTCTTAAAAACAAACTTCCTTCTCTCCTTTCCCCCGAAAGTGAAGCTTTTAGCTAATTTTTACACTGTTGAATTTTTCAAAATAAAGTGCAGTGGAGTTGCTGAGTTAGCGAAATTAAGCCCTTCTATCATCTCTACTACAGCTAAACCCACAAAGGGAAGCAGACAAATCTCGCTGCTAACTTTGTAGTTTTCTATCTTGCCACCTAAGTCTACTAACTGGTTGGTTGTTTTCTCATCAAGCACAGCACATTATAAACCACCAAACACCTTCCTGATGCATCTGTCTGAAGAGACCCTAATGTCTTACTGCTCTCTGGCATAACCAAAAAACATTCAACATTTCTCTTACTCCTAATTTGTTAATTTTCTGTCTAAACTAGATCCTAAGGGAACTGGCTTAATAACAGGAATGCAAACAGGAAGAGGATGGGCAGATTTCCCCAAAAGCACTTCCAACCCCTAATGTCATCCCTGCCGTTACAGCAATCTCCCTGAAGCCAGGACGAGGTTACTGAGGGTTGCTGAATTTGCCAGACTCACTTGTCTCTGGTGTTGCAGGCTCTTCTACCATAATTTGGAATTATCTTTCTTTTCAAGTATTTATTTAGGATTTAAGAGAAAGAAAACTAAAATACACCTGTCATGAGTACTCAGTCAACCCCACTGATCGGCCAATAATCCAGCAATTAAAATGTTCATCTTTGCTTGCCTCCCACCCTTTCCATTGCAAGGCTGCCCTTGTTATTCCTATTTTAGTACCATAATATATTGTTTCACTTAATTACAGCTTGTCCAGACTTATGTGGCTGCACAAGATGGAGAGAATAAAAGATATACAGCACCACGGACTCCCACAGAAACTACTTTATACAGCAGTGTGTCACCAAATGCTTCTTCCTAAATACGGGGAGTGCATTTTGGGTGGTCCACACCATTTTCAAATAATTTGATGCACTCATATGTGCTTCCGTACATAAGGGAATCATAACAAAGCATCCTTAATGCAGAGCAACAGGGAAAACCTTCACTGAAAATTAAAGGACGCTGCTATTCCCTCAGCCAAGATTTCTATTGCACCACGAGAGCCTGGTGGGGTGTCCAGTTAGGTGTTGGTGCTCAGGCTGTGCCAACTCATGAACACAATGCCAGAATCTGACCTTTAATTATTCTTCCACAGCAGGAGAGATTATTATTCCTACGACAAAAATAAATGACAGTTCCTTCCAGTAAAGTTTCTGTCATTTGAAGGATAAAGGTAATTACAAAGAAATGTTGGTTCTAGTTAATGGATTATTCCTTTCTTAACAAAGTTCCCTTGACATTATTATACAGCTTTTGGAAGATGAGATATGTCTTAATTCCAGTTAATGGCAACGTCAAATATTAATACAAGCGGGCCAAAGCAAAATGACTTTCAGAATTACTGAGGAGCTGCATTAGGACAAGTGAGATCACTGGGTTATGGCCCGTTATGCAAGGAAGGCATTTTGTACTTCAGGCAGTGGATATTACTCGGTCTTTTGGTATAAACATAACAACCATTCTTCCATGGCACAGTTCCTTTATTTTCCTGACTCCCCATGGATGCTTTGCTAGGAAGATACTTTGCTGTTGATATAAGCGAACAGTGGCCAGAGGCAGAGCAGAGGAAATCACTCTGACTTTGGAAATGAAATTCAAGCCAGCCATAACACACACCAGCGCCGAATCGATGTCCTTAATTCCCTTCCTCATCTGCTATGCAACAGCTGAAGATTTATCCACCCAAAGGTTTGGTTCTTGCTGATAGATGAGGTAGGGTGCTGGGAAGGTGCCAGGGAAGGCCATGGAGCAGGTGATTTTGGGTGACATCGTGCAGTGATTACAGGACAGTGAAGCTTGTGAAGAGTCCGGAGCACAAGTCCTGTGAGGAGCATCTGAGGGAGCTGTGAGTGTTCAGCCTGGAGAAAAGGAGGCTCAGGGGAGACCTTCTGTCTCTCTCTCCAAATACCAGAAAGGAGGTTGTAGCCAGTTGGGGGTCCACCTCTTCTACCACGCAACAAGTGATAGGACAAGGGGAAATGGCCTCAAGTTGCACGAGGGGAGGTTTAGATTGGATATTGGGAAAAAACCTCTTCACTGAAAGGGTCATCAAGCCCTGGAACAGGCTGCCCAGGGAAGCAGTGGAGGTGGTGGAGTCACCGTGCCTGGAGGCTTTAAAAGACCTGTAGACATGGCACTTAGGGACAGGGTTAATATTTGGATTTTATGATCTTAAAGATCTTTTCAATCTAAATGATTCAATGAAGTGGGGAATGTCAATAGTTCCTGACCCCATAAGACATTCCAAATTGATGAACTCAACTACTGTCTCCAAATACTGTTACAGTAGCTGTTTCCATTTAGTGCGGTCCCATCACAGGGAATAATCTCTGAAATTATTGCAAGGGATGTCCCAGCTCAATTTTTGTGTGTTTCTTGAAGCCCTCTATGATTCTCCTGTGTGGCTTTGTAAGAAACAGTCTATTTGAGTCTTGGTTACTAAACCAGGAGACATTAAAACAAAATATCCAGTATTAAAAGGGATCTCTGTAGGACTCAATGCTCCCCAGTAGTGAGACTAATCCTATTTACTCAATTCATACACAAAAAAGAATGCATTATTTCCACTTAAACAAATGCTATAATACAATGATGAATATTAAATCACTCTCCAATAGAACTCAGACATTTAGATTACACTGGTAATGGGCTCTGCTCTGAAAAATCCAAACTTTGAAACATTTTCTCCTCTGCTTTTTATTTCATATTTACATTCTAATGATGCATTTTCTTCTAAAATGATTGAAATAACTCTTAAAATAACACCCAGAGCACCAGACCCAGACATTAAATACATCAGAAGATAAATGTAGAAGGCGTAAAAGGCCCGCACAGCACAATTCAGTGAAGAGCAAAACTCTGCCCCTTTGCACATGGGAGGGGCTGGGAGGGGACGCAGTGCAGCTGTGGACAGTTAGCTAGACACTAAAATGAATTTGGACAGGGTGCTGAAGAAAGCCAGCAAACCCACAAAAAGGTTCAGCTATAAGAAAAATACGTAAATAAAACACAGGATCTTAATAGAAGAAATGTGAGAAGGAGAGGGAATGGGATTTGTGTCTCAGTAAGGAAAACAGAAGGAAGTGATGAGAAGCCACATCAAGTCTTAAGTGGGTAAAACAAATGAGAAACAGTCTCCAAACAGGAAAGAATCCAAAGAAGTCCTGCCCATAGTGGCATCAGAAAGCAGAAGGGGACTGGGAAAAAGGCACAAAAGGACCAGAGGAAATGCGTTTCCTTGATTCTGTATATGGACTCATGGATACACAAATATCTTTTTTTTTTTTTTTTAATATCTGAATCTATCCATATGTGTGTGTGTTTGCATATATTTGTATACACATAGACAAATCCTCTCCCCTGCTGCTTTCATGGAAGGCAACAGGCACTGGGAGCTTATTCAAAGCTCACTGCAAATTGAGACATCTGAATATATTTTCTCAGAATGATGTCACTGCCTGAAGCCCTGCATACATTCTCCAGGAAAAACTTCTACCTCTTCCTGTTCAATTTCCAGCTATGCTTTTATCGAACAATTTCTAAATGGATGTATAAACATTCAGCCCCTAACAAATGTGAACTAAAGAGGCTCCCTTCTGGAATGGGTTCCTCAAATTCCCTGCTCAAGTACACCAAATCATCCTTACATTTCTCCTCGTCCTTTTCACGCACCTGAACAAACTGTTTAACTTCATGCCATGGGTCAAAAATCAAGAGATTCAAACTACCATCAGTCAGAGAAAGAAAGTCAAGAACTTAGGACCTTCTGCAGATGACATCTACAATTTCCAAAGACCTCTCAGTCCAAAATGAATTAATTTGTACCCTCTGGTTCCAGGCTGCTGAACTCTGCCCTTTCTTTAGACAGTGTGTGCTGCATTATTCTGTTTCAGAACATAAAGAAGGAGGAAAACAGAATCACCAATAGACACTAGTTTCTGCAAAGTTGAGCCTGAAGACCGGTCACTGAAATAAAACAATGAGTTGAAAAAGAG
Source organism: Mystacornis crossleyi (assembly GCA_013400655.1). Taxonomy (NCBI): domain Eukaryota; kingdom Metazoa; phylum Chordata; class Aves; order Passeriformes; family Timaliidae; genus Mystacornis; species Mystacornis crossleyi. Next base: position 17,887 of record VYZQ01008919.1, read on the forward strand.
ACAGGAAAGAAAAAACAATGAGGGCTTTCAGGACTAGATTAATAATCACTTTCAACCAGATGACTAAGCTGAAAAACTGGTGGAAAACTGATTCTAATAAAGCCTTTCATTTCTGTTTTTCATGAGCATCCACCCAGACAGAGACTTCTGAAATCTTTTAAGATACCAAGTGATTTTAAAAATACCCATTTTGAATACAGAGTGCAAACCTTCTGTTCTGAAAGTGTCAGTCCAGGAGATTTTGAATTTTTCAAAAGAACTTGCATCACCTCTTTGCAAAACGTTTTTCAAACTATTTGAAAGGTCAGAACTCTTTGCTGAACTTGCCTTGAATTTCTGAGCGAGACGAGATGCCTGAAACTGCCCAAACTCTCAGTCCAGAGATCTCTGACTGCTTTTTGCTACCACTGAACTTACAGCTATGATAGTACACATTGAGAATAAAGGCTGTACCGTAACTGCAAGATCATTTGTGTATCACATCAGGCATTGTCCTGGAAGTATTTAATAGCTTTTATGGGCAACAACCTCTGTCCATGCTCCCATACCTTGCTTGGAATTATGGGGGGTTAGAGAGGGGGAAATCCCACTGCTGCTATTAGCACACACACTCACCTACCTTAAAAATCAAAGGACTAAAAGTAATGTACAAGTAATAATTTGAAGTGAAATTGACTTTCTTTAATTACATTTGCTGTTATATACTGTTGTGCATTACTAAATAAAAAGAAATACTATCAGAAATGACAAAAATCCATGCTTAATTTAGGTAGACCAATTACTTTAAGTGCTGCTACAGTCAGAAAAGTGATTCAAGGGTAAGTATGGGAACACACAATGCCATTTCTTCAATAGCTTCCAGATCAAATTCAATGTAAAAGTCAAAGGGTCAATTTTTTTCTCTATCCCATGGTATCACAAACTCCCGCTTGGACTTGGAGAACGTGGCTGCATTTTTTCTTTCCTGGCATTCTTTGCAGCTGCAATGATGATCATACATTAAAAGACACAAACTTTTTACAGGAAAGTCTTCATTTCTTTCCAGGGAGATTTTATATTAGTCTGGCAACTAGACATCCAGTATGCAGCTATGCCTGAATAACTAGGTAATGCAGAAATTGCGTAGAACGAATACTCAGAGAGAAGGATTCTGTTCCTTGGTGGGTGAAAAGGTGCTTAGCCCCAGTCTATCCCTCCCCTTTATGCTCTCATACAGCAGCACCAGCGCAGAGACACCTGAGGATTCCCTCCCCAAGCGATTGCTGTTGCAGATTGATGCCCATAAAGAAGTGACATTTCTCTGCAGCTGGCTGCTTAAAACCTATATATCTTACTATTCAAACAGCAATCTCAATTCAAGCTTCTCCTAACCGTTCCAGCTAGGATGCACCAACCAGTTGGAAAAAAACCCCGGGTATTTTTAATAACACGTGCAAACTCTACCACACAGCACATGCCAGAAAAGTCAGATTTGCTGGTAGTGTCAGATTTGCTGAACGGGCACCTACCAATACACGTGCAGTTGGCTCAACACCTCAAGTGCCAGGTTCCCTGTATTTACACTAAGCAAGGCGTGCTCACTGGAAATACGGCAGCCCCAGTGATGCAGAAGTGGTTGTCTGACAGCTGATATCGCGACACAGAAAGCGGAAGATAACTTGTTATAAACAGACATGGATAAAACAAAACTCAAAGCGGGTGAGGTGAAAGTAGCTCACTTGCAAATGCTCTGCATTGCTTCTTTTTTTGTGTGTCAGCCAGTGTTTCACATCACAAGTGATTTGCAGCGTTCCATGGGGACTGTGGAAATGCATGCATTTCTCAATTTTCATTACAATATTCCTCTGCAAATTAAATAATAGCAGCCTCCACAAAGGGATTTTGACAAAAGACAGACCATTCCAGGATCAATATCTTGTTGTAAAATTATTAATAGCACAATTCCTGTAATTTACAATCATGGCTGAAGCCCTTGACAGGCAGCACTCAGAAATAAAACTGCCACATAATTGCTGTGGGAAACACAACTTCCCACAAAACCAGTCATACCGAAAATTAAGTTCCTTCCACATAGCAAGATTGATCAAGTAGCATTCAAAGCAGCATCATGAAAAAGAACAGACCTCCAATCTTTAAAAAAAAAAAATAAAAACAAAACAAAAAAATAATCTAGAAATCAATAAATTAGGGCCTTGAGGTTTTTCCCCTGTAGGAACCATGCTCTCTACCTATAGGTTTGGAAGGTCAAATGTTCTTTAAAAGTTTCTTCTGTAATACTTTCATACAACACTTTCTTCAGCAGACAACACTCACTCATTGAAACCAAAATTTAAGAATAAAATATTACAGCTACTTTGCACAGGTCTAATACCATTTTCATCAACAAAGGGGACTCACAAAACACCCCTATTTTATCTTACATTTTGTAATATGAATATGCAGACAGGTATGAAGGAAGGCAGAGAGACCTAACCTAACTACAGGGATAAAAAGTGTTTTTCAGTAGTAAAGTTAATCTAGGGAAAACATTGCTATTACTCGCATTTCTCTTCAGAAATACAACTTAATATTCCTCATTGTTTTCATTTTCACATCCAGCTTCCAACACCCTTCTCAAATCCATCCTCCAACTACACATCTGTTTATTTGCTCACCCTACAAGCACAGCTTCAACTGTTTATTTCCCAACCTCATCTCCTGGTGGGTGGCACCCATTGCTTTTAACTTATAGTCATTTTACAGCTTGGTAAGATTCTTTATGAAACTTGCCCCACTACCAATTTTTCTGTCAGAAAATTTGATTACTGATGCTTCTACATCCAGAAGGTCAGCAAAATAAAACATTAAACTTCCCAGCAGGCCTGTACACATTGTTGTAATATATGTAGAGGCACAAAAGGTGTTCCTGTAGACGAAAATGCAATTCAAAACACATCAGCAGAGCTGAAGCTTTTTAGGATGACACAACAGATCTGAATTCTGCTGAAAGTTCTTCTCCAGCTGGGTAGACCTGGTTCCACAGAGCACCATCTGGACAAACTTAGGGTCAGGTTGGTTTGTTCCCCACAAAATGAATGTCAGTGTCAGCAAAAGAAAGCTCCCAGTGTGGTCAGTGGGGAGCAGGCTTGTGCACGTTCTGAAATTACACACAAACCATAAATGAGAGAAGTGGGAAAACAAGGGTTAAATCACAAAGATGCAATATCTGTATGAACTCCTATCTTTTCTTCTATAAGTACAGGAGAACTGAATGGGTAACTAACAACCAACCTTTCCCCTGCTGGTACAGCTCAGTAGGAGAACAGTGTATCATTGAGGAGAGTTTGAGTGCTGCAACTCTCAAGTTCGAGGTCTTTAAAAGATCACTTGTCCAGAATCAAGCCACTATCCATTCACCATGAGTGACAAAATTTAAGAGCTGGTTTCACATTTGGGTGGAATGCCACAGTTTGCATCCTGCTTCTACAACTTCCATTTAGCCAACTTTTGACAAAAATTCTACATCTTTTCTGTGGAATCTCTCAATTTCTTGCTGTAGACTTTAAGGCATTTTATTATAAAGGGCCATCTCCTTACACTGAAATTGTGCATACATTTTCATCTATCGTTTCACTGTAAAACAGTGTAAAAGAACATTAGAGGCTTGTTAGGCTGTTCAGAAACTACTCTGTTTCTAACAGCAAAGTCCAGTGCTGAAATTATAATTCAAAATGTATGTCAGAGAAGGGACAAGTAATAACTTTAATAAATAATAAATAATTTTCAGCTTCAATCTAACACAACATTGCTATAAACATGGGACTTTTTAAAATTTGACAGTTTCCATAAGGAGGACACCAAGGGCTTTTAGAGATCAACAAATGATCAAATTAAAACGCTACACAGAGGAAGGGTACAAATTTCAGAAATCAGGTAGAGAAGGACCACTTATTATAGAAAACCACAAAAGCCCAGTGCTGGAAACTCTCTGTAATCACAAACACGTCACCTCCCTCATCAGGGAACTCCTGCCCACTGAGCAGGGAGGTGCAGCTGGAGAAGCAGGAGCAGGGCTCTGTGGAAGCTCCATGCCCAGGAGCCAGGCATCTGTTTTGGAGCTCAGTGTGCAATATCCGGGAACTGGGTTATTTATCCTCTATTCACTGATCCCCACCCAGAGCTGGCAAGGTTCAGTCAGCTTCTTTACGGAAACCCCTCCCATCAAATTCTTACCAAAAAAATTAGCGGAATTAGCCTAAGATGGATGTCGCATCCATGAGGGAAAGGAGAGCAAATAGCACACGGGCAGCTGCAAAGCACAGCACACTCTCCACTGGGAGGAGCAGAACTGCCTGTGGCAATTTTCCATAATCTTACTGTCTTACTGATACAGCCTGTGCTAAATGGAAAAGATAAATCTGATCATAACTGAATTTAGAGGTATGTGAATGAAGGGTTTCAGGATTTGCTACTGAGATGTTAAGCCTTTGCCAAAAAAAAAGGAAAAAAAGGCAAAGAAACACAGATGCGTCACTGGAGTAAGGGCTACCATAGTTCAGTAAGCAGGCTGGCTAGCCAGGAAAATAGGCAATAGCAGTTTGCACACAGAGCATCTATTAGACATCCTAATAAGATTATTTTTTTCTCCTTCGTTCTTGAAATAACTGTTAGAATCATTTTGACTCTTTAAACCTCATCCCCTGCTAAAGAGCACCTTTCTCATCACTACCACAGTCCCACCAAAAGAACACCTACCACGTACCTTGTGACTTCTGCTTTCAAAGCATTCACTGTCCAAGCATTAAACAGGACAGTAATTACAGGGCAGTTTATTTGCTGGGTTACTAGATTTTTGAGTCTACAGATTAGCTCTACAAGCATCATGGAAGTCTTCTCATGCTTAAAACAATTCTATGTCATTAAAAGGATGTTACAGTCTCAGCTGATTTCCTACTTAAAACCATCCGCATAATCTTCAGTGTCCCTGTTAAAGAAACAGAAAGTAACTATATAGCAACTGAGAACAAAAATCTGCACCTAAGACTTTCAGAACTCTTTTAAACCCAGGATTGTTGTTTTTTCCTTTGGTGGATTTTGGGGATTTTTAAACCAGAACTAACCAAACTTAATAAACAAAGATGCTATTTCTCTCTGACTTGCCACTGAAAATCTGGTAGTATAGGGGGAGAATGCAAATAAAGATTTATTTTGCAATGGTGGAAGGCTGTATAAAATCTAAACTATATGCATAGATACATATAAGATTATTTTTCCTACTGTGATTTAACCTTAAGTTTCCTATTTTTATATTCTGTTCATGGTAAATCACCACATCAAAAGATTATGCATCACATTTTAAAGCAAAAGTGTTAGCAGGGTTTTAAAACATACCATAGTAAATTTATTTTCCCCATTACAGATCCTATATCCCAAGACAAGAGCGCTAAACATACCACAGGTTAAACACATGGAAGGAACAGTGCTCATATCAGTTGAGCAGGGGTGGGGGATGGATATAAAAAACATATACACAGTTCCCTTTCCCTCGGAGAGCCTAGCACAGTGAGAGATTTGGGGTTGTATTATTATTTACACCTATAATAATGTACCAAATTTGCTTGGGTAGAGACTCCTTTTCCTCAAGTTTCAGCCCAAAGTAAGAATTTTGCTGAAGGAAATGCATAAGATTTAGTGAAAATGCTAAGTCTACCTCTTGGTTTAATGCCAGGAAGTAGATCACTATGAAATTCAGTCCAGATACAGAATAGTGTGAGGAAGTATGTGAAAAAAGTAATAGTTATTGTGAAAATTAATTTTTAACGAGAACAGTACTCAGCTCTGATAGAAAGCATTTTCTGGAACAGGTAGAGACCATGCTAAACTTGCTTGCACACCTAAGTGACCCCTGCTGATCAATGTCAACACTTGATTAATATTTTACCAAGAAAGTGTGAGATGATTCAAACTTTGTCTGTCTCGGTAGGTGTTGCTAAGCAACTTTGCTCCTTGTCTGAGAACTGCTCTTCACATCAACCTCTCCTTCAAGCCAGAGATCTGCATCCACTTGAAACACTTGCTCCTTTGTCAGTGAAAAACCCAGCCAGGTCATATCCCACCCCTCCCTTTCTATTTCCCTCCCCACCCCCCAGTTAGGAAGAAACTACCGTAACGCGGTCTGAAACGCTGCCCTTTCCTTACCATAATCGCTGTCGTAGAAGACGATGAACTTCTGCCAGCGCAGCTCGGTGACCAGCTTGAGCATGACGTCGTTGAGGCGCACGGGCGGGCGCGCGGCCAGCGTGTACTCCTCGTCCTCCAGGCTGGGGTTGAGCTGGCAGGCCGTGCGCGGGGAGCCGCCCGTGCTGCGCTGCACGAACAGGTGCGGGATGTGCATGGCGTCCGTCAGCGACTGCAGCGCGTTGGCCGACGCGCAGCCCGTGGACGTCACCAAGGCTAAGATCCCCAGCGTCATCAGGTCGCAGGCTGGGGAAGACAAGACAGAAAGCGGGGTTTGATCGAGCTCAGCAATTCCTTTGGCCAACCTAGACGCTAAGACGGGAACGAGGGAGGTTTTGCCCTTGCCATCAACGCAGGGCTGAAATGATTTATATTACGCTATCAGCCGAAGCCTTTCAGAGGTAGGTCCCGTACCTTTACAGCAGGAGACAATATCTGCAATCCGTCCTGATATGCCAAAATTGAGGACAGATGATGTAACTACTGTCAGTCCTTGAGACAGCAGCAGATGTGGAGGGAGATTATGGCCCTTGCTTCAGGTCATTCCTGGTGCACACAGGAACTGAATTCCCATTTTTCAAAACTCACTTCACTGCTTTAACCCCTTAAACCTTGTTGGGTACATTGGATGACGATTTCGAACAATAAAGAATGATTTCTGTTCCAAGGATTTGCCTCATACAGAAGAGTTTTGAAAGATGTTTTTTTTAAATTGATAAAAATCAATTTTAAAATATTTTAAAATATTCACTGTGTGTCTCAGAACAATGAAGAAACAACAAAGGCATTCTTTAGAACCAAGACAACTCATGAATGACTAAACAATTATTAGCGACACTATAGCTGTCCTTTAAAAGATCTGGAAAAGCACGCACCATTTAAAAACACAGCATATACATTTGACCTCATCTGTTTTATAGAATGAAGCATTATTCTCATGCTGAGTTCGACTGTGGAGAGGCCTGGGCAGCCTGCTCTGCTGCTCAGGACATCCCACACGGCGTGTTCTTCCCAGGACTTCTCCACATAAGGCAACAACGCAANTATTCCATTTCTTTTTTCTCTTGGCTTTGGTTCTTTGGAGAGAGAGAGAGATGGAAAGGGATTTTTTTTTTTTCTCCTTTTTCCCTGCGACTTGGGCTTTTTTTTTCTTTTCTTCTGGACTTGTTCAGAACATCAGAACTCCACCGGCAGACTTTCCACCGGCTTTGGCGGGGGGCCCCCACTCCGATCTGTCTCTTCGGGAGAGGAGAGTGACCACACCCACAGAAGGACTTTAAAATCTTTCGGGTTTCTCTCCACAGAAGGAGTTAACATTATTATCCTTTACCCGTGTATTTGTTAAATAAATAGTTTTATCTCTTTCACTTTCCTTCGAGGAAATAAGTTTATTTTTCCGAGACCTGGTGGCGGGAGGGGTGGTTTGTAACCTATCCTCTCTCTCAGAGGCTGTATTTCTAAATTTGGCTAAATCAGTGCAAAGGAGGGAGGCTGCCCATGCTGGTGCTGCAGGGAGAGCGCACGGGCTGCAGGACTGCCAGCGCCGCGTCAGGGCTGGTGGCAGCAGGTGACCTGCAGCCACACTGCCACTGCCCTGCTGCCTCAGCTCCGGCGGAAATGCACCGAGGCAAAAGGCAGAAAAGAGAACACAATCTATTAAAAGTATTTATTTATCCTCCTCTAAACACTTTTAAGTATATCTCCACTTTTAGAGGCCAGAAATTCAAAGGAAGTAGGTTATGAATTATTATTGGTAATTAACAGTTAAGTATCAATTAATATTAATTATATAAAGCCTCTGTAATTAAATGCATAACTGTTTCTCATACAACCAATGAACTGCTCCACCAAAAATCTTAGACCAGACAGAAAATAGATGTATTTCACTTTGATATGGCATAGCAGAAAGAAAATGTTTGATCTTCTCTACGCACAGAATGTTCAACATGTATCCTGATGCAACAAAGATGAAGAGCTTTTAAAATTATTTCCTTGATGGTCTTTACAATAAACATATGTCAGCTGCATTATCTAAATTTACTCTGTGTTGATTATAGTTATATGAAATTGTTCTTTGTTTTTCCTGAGAGCTGACCTGATTTAACAGCAGGGAGGCATTATATTTGCCAAATGGGAGACCCAGGTTTGGGAACAGATTTGATTTCCCAGGCTTCTTGCCAGAGAAAACTGAACATGTCATACAGGTAATTTATTTAGTCACAGCAGGGGAGGGAACAGAGAAGTGAGAACAGAGGGACAGAACAGCAGAGCTGAGCCATCAACCCCTGCAGAGATCACCAGCCAGCAAGCTTTGCTGTCACCAAGGGTGAGAGCAGCAAGCCACACGGGGCTGTAGCAGGAACAATTTATTTGCAAAGCAGACAGAAGGAGCCAAAAAACAAAGCCCTTTCTGATGGGAGGCTGCATTTGGAGAGTCACTTATTTGTGCAATACAGAGCTGATCACCAGTGGTGTAAGAAGGAAAGCCTTCATTCAGTGGTTGACACTAATCAAAAGCTGCTGCTTATTAGCAGCAGAAAGACCAGAGAGGAGACAGATCACGGCAAATGCGCCCCCTCATCTCCCAGCACAGCCTGCCAAACACAGCTGAAATATCTCAGCAAAGATCATTTCAGCTGAGGCATTTTCCCAGCGTTTTGTTGTTTGTGTCCATGGCTTAGATTGAAGAATTAGTCAATATGGTTCCACACATTCTGATATCTTTGTCAATTGATTATGTTCTGCCTGAAAGCGTATGCTGCTTAGTGTTTTCTCCTCCTGCCTCTCTGTTTTGAGATAGCAGGCAATAAAAATTGGAATGACTCAGGAAAAAAAGTTTCATGTTTTCTGAATTGCTTTCTTTAGTCAAGTTACAGAACATGAAACAGAACATGTCATTTCTAATAGAAGACTTTCATTATACAAAAATACAATTGATTCCAAGAAGTTCAACCTCTCCACAATTATTGCACTGAAGGGTGAGAATAAGCTTTGAGCACATAAAGAAGGAAAGTATTACCTTTTACATGAGTAACAACGGGGAACAACAACATAACAGACTCCATTAAAAAACTCATTAGCTCTTAAAGGCATCTCAAAATTCCTTATCAAGGGAACATTCAAGGATTATACAATCTTGGGAGAAAACTCTGGTGGACCACTTTTTTTTTTTTTTTTTAGGATTCCCCCCATATTCCTACAATTTTTTGCACAGAAAACTAACATTAGAAGAAGATGTAATTTTCTGTTTAACTTCACACGAGCAATGGATTTACAGCAACAAATATCCCTGACTCTGCGACTGAGTAAACCACTAATTCTGTCTATCAGTTGCAGTTTCATAAGCATTCAAAAGAACCTGCAATTTCTGCATACAAATTTCATAACCCTGATCTTGATTTTCTTAGAGCTGAATATGTTTGATTTGAAATGCTTTGGTCCACATCAAACTACTAACATACGGGAAAGGGGAATCAAAACACCTTGAGAACTTCAGTGATCTTCAACTACTATAGTTATGGTTATATACATTTAATATCGTTATAACTAAAATGCTTCCATATTTATTTATCTTGCAGATATATTTATTTAGATAGGCTTCAAGAAATAATCCTTTTAAAGTATTTGTTTCACAGATAAAAAGACACAAATGTTGTAGTAATCATGTCCCAGATTTGACTGCTATTTGAACAGCAGTAGTTGTTAGTTTACTCTACTGAATTATTTCATCACCATCAAACTAAGAAGATACCAACGTCATACAAATCATACAGTAAGAAATGCGCAGTCTAGCATGATGAAAACATGAACAACATCATCATACCTAAAGAATAAATCTTCATTAATCTATTTGAGCCAATAAAATCATGTCAAGGTCCTTGTTCAGTGTTGGCCTCTATGAACAGACCATCTCTCAAGCTTATTCTTAGATCTCATTGAAGTTTCCTAAATTATTAATTAACCCTGTTCATAATGTTTCGGTGAAGTATCTCTCCTAACCTATTCTTTTAAGTCTGTTTTCAGAAACTCCCCTTTATACATCTGCTTGTCATTCTACATCTTGAACTGTTATTTCCATCACACTGTTTCACGAAACACTGCTTTCTTCTCCATCTACTGCCTCTAATTTGACTCTCACATCATAGAAATACGTACAAAACTCCCTCACTCTGTGACCTGCATCTCTAACTCCAGACATGTTCCATCAAGACCACAATTAAGCCCCGGAAAAGAATCTATTAATTTTCAGACAGAGCCTTATCCATACAACCTTTTTCATCAGTGGGGCTTCTCACTGTACATGAGACAATGCAAGACTTCTACTTTGCTGCAATCACGCTTCCGGGCTTGCATTTCTACCACTGCTTCCTGTACTTCCTATTTCTGAAGACAGGTGCAGATGGCAGAGTCCTGATTTGGCACCATCTTCACGGGGATATTTGCATTAAGAGCTTTATCTCCGATCTCTGTAATTAAATCCCTCTCTCTCCAAACCACTGGGAATTAAAATACTCCAAGAGGAACTGTTATCTTGCTCCTGGCAGTGTGACAACATGACCATCTCTCAGACTCCCTTTCAGTGATTTCCTATTACCAGAAAAGGGTAGAAACTTGTTCCTTTGTTTCCTCCATTATCAGTAGAGCAGCTGCCAGTGTAATTTCAGCTCTAACAATATATCCACCTACTGGCGTTCACACTGCCTCTTCAAACTTCAATGTCTTTCTGTCTCTCACTTCTGGGCATCACCAGCCTGCCCACTCTGGACACCCTCTCATATTTAATAAATCCTCTTCAAGTTTTCAGTTGAATTTTTTTTCTTCTTTTTTAGTTTGACTAACCCTTAGGAACTCTTTACTGCACTGCAAATGGAAAATCATCCAAATTACAAATAACTCGCATTTTAAAAAAATTCACTGTCTGAAAATTGAGAGGTTGCTGCCTTTCTGCTTGGAAAGATTTACAAAGGAAGGAAGATAACTTCAGACATGGTGTATTACTCTGCAATGAAGTGATTAACTAAGTTGGCACTTAAGTGTCTGTGATAAGGTTTGAAAGCCACCTTCCTGCTGAGACAAGGGGCTTCATGCTTGCCTCAGTACTACTGTCTCAGTCAATCTGGCAGAAAACTAATTTTTCACATTATTTATCTTTGAAAACCCATAGGGGAAAAAAAATTATCATTAAAACAAAGTCCAGAGAACACAGCAGATTCTGGGGAAAAAACCTATTTTGGGGGATGTAAATCCTAAAATTCCATGAGATTATCGAGGCATCTGCTGAAAGTGCATAGTTAGCAGCTCTACCAATTGAACTAGCAAGCAGATGCAGAATGTCGTGCACTATATACAAATGAACTACTATATTATTTGTGGGTACAAAATTTAATTAGCAGTTTGGTTCATTAGCCTATTTATATACAAACAGAGATACACATAAAATTTTGGGGTGAAACACTAGAACAAGCAAGAGTTAGGAGATAAAAATAGATCAGTTCGGAAAATTGTGTCTTGAATCAAGATGTAAGGTCTGTGGGAAACACACGCACAAAGGTATTCTCAAATTAAATGGAAAAGGTCCTTTTGGGACGTTTGTTGGAGCACTGAAATAAGACAGAAAAGACAATGATGCAAGGAGGAAGACTGCATCCAGCAAGCAATATTTCAGACTCAAGAGGATGATGATACAATTCTTTCAGGTAGAGCCAAAATAACACAAACCACAGAAGTGTTTTCACACATATCTAAGCAAAACCTGAACGTTTCTGCTGCAGTACATGAGAAACTTCCATGAAGTTGAAGCACAAACCTACAGCTACTTCAGTCACACACAAAAAAATGGCAAGACTATTAGCTATCTACATTGTACTCCTCTTTAGGCCTCAAAAGGCCTTTAAAATTTAATGCTTTTGTGCAAAACGAGCTGATCAGGCAGAAAAAAGTATAGAATAATCTCATATCACTGAGAATGCCTCTATTAAAAATATTGATCTTTACAAAGATTCAGTCCTATTATTAGCGTATTAAGAACAACACTAAAATTAGTTATCTAAGCACTCACTGAACCTCACCGAACCCCTAAATGGGGTTTCCTGAAGAGTAATTTATTTCTTGCTTCACATTTTATGATGTTTCTTACTCTTCAGCTTCTTTCTTTAACTGAAAAAAACAATTCATAATGAATTTGCATCATTTGCACTTAACGACATACTATGCAGTTGTTCTTCCTTTGGATACCCAGCAACAAATATAATTTTTTGTGTCATTTCTGTAGGTTTTTACTTACTTTTATGTTCTATACTTACACTATGTTTCCACAAATAACAAATAATTTATTCTTTTTATGATGAAATCTACACGAAGCTATAGTTACTTGTCACATAATGACTGATAATACAGAGAAAAGATAACAAACATAGACAGCAAAAATCTTTTATGTACCACTTTTATTGCTGTATCACCTTGCATGTAGTGAAGACGGATATTTCCTACTCCATTATCAAAACAACATGCATCTTAGAACAAGAAAGAAAATTCACAATTTCTCCTCTGTGGTTTGATTTAAAAAAAAAAAAACATCAAGCCAACAAAAACCCTGAAGTACCTCAACTTAGATGTGTACGTTTTTTGGATAAAACATTTGAGAACAATATATATTCCCTCCCTCCTCTTCTTCTGTATCTGAGAAAGGGCAGGACAGAGGTGTACCAGGACGTTCATACGATAGTGCGCGTACAGAGGAGTTCACGTAATCGCTATGTCAGAATCTCTCTGACAAAGCCGCATCTAAAAAACATCTCAAAAGCTAAGGAAAGCACGTGATCTTGAAATGTTTACAAAAAAAACTTGCAAAAATTGCTTCTAAAGGTCATCCCCCAATTTTTGGGCAGTGTGCGTATTGTTTTTCTATTATTCAAGGAGGAGGAGTAAGGGAATAAGCTGCTGGGGTCAGCAGCTGGCTCCATCCCTCTGGCCGCCGCTCAGGGCACTAACAGGGGCCTCGTCACTCCTCAGTGACATCCACTGCTCAGGAGAAGCAGTTTTCAGACCTTCAGCTTCCTTTCAACTCTATGTTTTATGACCTGATGTCTTGTGGGCCAATTCTCAGCACGTATAAACACTGAGAGCTCCCCTGACATTACCAGAAGTGTCCTTTACATCTAAATAATTGCCACTATGCCTTGTTTGCTCCATTACCCCCTTGGTTCAGCATTTCCAGTACACTGTCATTGTTGGCTGGCACACACGCAGACAACTTCTGGCATGAAGGCTGCAAAATGCTTTTGCTTTACAGGACCTATGATGAACACCAAAACCGCATAAAGCCTTTCCCTAGCATGCACATTGACTGCAACAATTGGAGACTTAAAACAATATGCCCGGAAAGACAAACCAAAAAGCCATTTCAGTGCATGACAACATTCTTTGTGTCAGTAGTAACCCACTAAACCGTTAACTGCCATCCTTGAAAAATTAACCAGGAGCAAGAAGAAGAGCAGTCTAGACCACTCATCTGTTTGCATTTATGCTGACAAAGAAACTCTTCCAAAATGGTAAGTAATACACAACAGAGAATAAAAACAGTGATGAAAACGAGAGCAGCGGCTTTCATTTAACTTATGGGGGTGTATTAATAACTCCCTTCACTCTGATGGTCAAAACAAAGCACCAAGCACACGTAACACTGGTCTATTGACAACACGGTTTAGTTTCTGCACAACTGAGGGATGCCATCAAGTGGTCAACAAATGCACCGGTTGTTTTCCAAGTAAGGTTTTTGGCTTAATCTTCATTGAACATGCTGCATTTTGAGTGGGAAAGCTACTGCCATGAAATCAGCAAAAAGCACACTCCACTGATAAAAGTGCATCAATTGAGAGCACTAGTGACAGATAAGAGATGACCTTGTTTTTCCAAAAGACAGCTTTGATACTGCTCTCTAGCTCCTCCTAAGAAGGTAAGAGTCTCTGAGAGCACAAACAGCTTTAGAACTGCTTTAGAGTTGATTTTTGCTATTGGTTTTGCAGTTGGGTAGATCTGGAAGACCACACCAGGAAAGTCGGCATAATGTAGCTATTAAAAGCATTCTAAAATTCTTTTGAAAAAATTTAGAATTTTGTTTAAGGACGTGCAACATCCCAGAATTCAAACCTTTTCTAGTTTTTCTCAATTAATAATAAAAAGATCCTTAAAGCAACTAAATAGAACTTTGATGGTGAATAAATTCTGCAGAATAACTGTACTTCTGTTTTCTCAACAAAAGGTAGCTCCAGTAGTGAAGATTTTCTCTCAGAATTTCAGTTTGGCATCATGTTTAAAAACGTGAATAAGCATTTCTGGTAATTTTGAATAGTGCACGGTTCTACAGAACTACACATTAATCACAATGGCATCAATACTATTTTAAGGCACTAGGTGGAACTGAATTAGCTGTGACTTTTTTTTCTTTTTCCCCTTCAACACTAGTTCTGAGGTAAAATTAACTGCAAACCATCTCAATTATTCACGGGACATAACTGCTTTTCTGAACACTGCATATTTGATCTCTGTTCTTTGCAAGTTCTTCAATAATTATGTTTTCTTTTGCCCTTCAACACAGAATGAGCTGCACTTTCTCACCCTCTGCCTTTTTCACCTGCCTTTCATGACAAATCAGTGACAGAAGTATTTTTTACACCCTTGTTAGCATTCTGCAGGGATGCCTGACTTTGTTGCCTCCTTTGGGACTATTTTACATGTACACGCTGAGTATTATTTTAATGTCAGTGCGGCTCAGGCTCAATTTGGGCACGCACAAAAGGAGAACACTCTTCTACCATCTACAAAAAACAGTCCAACACAGCAATTCCAGATAAGCTGATAAAACCTCCCATTCTTGGGTACTGAGGAACACACTTGGATTGGGAGCAGTATTGACAACAAAGGAACACGCTACCCCTGCTTGCCTCTCTGCGCTCAAATAGGGCCAAGAGAAACTTCCATTTGGGGGGAGGCCTAAATTCTTCCCTTTGCATCACACCTTAAACTGAAAGCAGGAGGGCTGAGCATCAGCCTGAGCCTCTCAGCACTGCTTCTGCACTACCTACAGAAGATTCCTGCTGTTTCCCCGGCACATTAGGAGCACGTGCCACTCGCTGCACACTCCCACTCACGCAGACATTTTAAGCAAACTAAAACACTGACGCACGATCTCCTTTCCAATCTGCCATCGTGCTCAGTAAAACACCTACTTTAAGACAACAAAGTCAAATAACCCCAAACATCGCTCCGAAGTGGCACTTTACACCCTCACGCTTTCAGGAAGACTCTGGGGCACACATAAAGCTATCAGGGCTGCTGCGTTACCAGAAACAAAACGTTATGAGGCTCAAGGTAAGCTCACAAAAGCTACCATTGTCTCGTGTACAGACAGAAAGTTCCATACAAACAGTTCCAGAAATGCACAGCCCTAAAACTTATCCTTATTGTCCTGGGATTTACCCGCTCCCACAGCTGCTACTTCTACCAGCAAAGGGGACAGCAATATTACATAAGGCAGAGGAGACACCAGAAATCATCACACAGCCAGGGAAGCACAGCCGTGGCGAAGGAGCCCACTTATCTAAACAGCATTTATTTATTTATGCCAACTGCTGAAAGACTTGTAGTGTTTATGAATCTAGTTGTGACTCAGTACGTATTTATAGCACATATTTATCGACAAGCTTTAGGGGTTGATCTATTGAAAGATCTCTGCAATGTATCACATACTTACAACTGCATTCAAAGACTATGCAAATATCCCAAGCCTAGCAACAGTCTAAAGCTGCTATGTCATTTTCTAAAATCAACTTTAAAAGGAACACTTTCTCCTTTCCTCACTCATGAAAGACATAACGAATGCCAAAATTATTTTTGCTCATTACTAAGGAAAAGTTCCTGTCCTCGCTCAGCACTAGTATTCGTGATATAAAATCCACTTTGCTTGCAGATCTCAAATCCCCCATGACCATCCAGTGCTATGAACTGGGCGGCATTAAAATACTGCAATCTGCATTCTCCAGTTTTCCTTTTAGCGGTTGCCACTGAGTGACTTCAGACACTGCACATAACTTTTTTAACACCTACTAAAGCTACTTTAAATTACTGGAGTATTACTCTGAATTTCTCTCTCCCCTTTAGCTCTGCATGAGGCAAATCAGGGGAAAACACCAGAACTCACAAATTGTCAGGAGTTCTCATCCAAATACATGAAATCAGCCAGTTGTTCAAATGTGTTTAACACCTGATAGTTCCCACTGTGAACCTAAGGGCAGATTTTCAAAAAGTCTCAACATTTACACACTTCTTTGCCAGTGGCTGCTGCAAGACCAGGCCTCTCGTTTTGATGTTTAAATGAGAGCTGACCTCTTGAAAGTTGTTCCCACTTTCAACTAGACCTTTTTTTTTTTCTTTCAACCATGTCAGCCTCTGTGTCTGGGGATAAACAGGTATTACACTGGGGATAACCAGGCTTACCTCAAACCAGTACAAATGCAAAATATTTCTTTGATAAGCTATTATTAAAAATTGTTTAAAAATCGGCCTAATTACAACTTGCACCAAAGGTTTCTCTCCACATGAAAGCCACTCTACGGTAGACATTAATTCAGACTAATCTAGAAGAAACCACATAGAAAAGATCTGCTTTTAAAACACCTCACATTCTGCTGAAAGATACTGTTTCACTTAAAGGCTCTACTTTCAGCTGTTGTACAATTCCTTCAACTGCACCTGATTTCAGTAACTACATTACAGAAAATTGTCAGAGTGGATAGATAATACAGAATAACTCAAGCCCTGTGGCATGATCTATACAGAAATATCGTATTACACTTATTAAGTGCTACTTAAGCTTTCTTAATAATAAAGCCTAAGTGGCTGTTGTGTTTTATGTTTGCACTCATACAATCTCATTACATAACGCCTTCAGGTAGCTTTCTTTTGTCACAGACTAAAACCAAAATAATTTTGTCCCTGTCCTCTTACCACTGCATTCTACAGAAGGCCAATGAAGTATTACTCCACTGTGGTGAGAGGAACCGACAGTTACTAAAGTATTATCACGTGGGGACAAGTAAGGAATTCAACATCACACCTTCCTGAATCTGTTTCCACGGAGCTTTGTAACACCAATAACCAGTGCTCATGCAGAGAGTTAAACACAGATGGAAGGAATATGCTTAAACTAACAAGATAAACCTCATAACAAAGAAGCTAGTGCCCAATTCCAAGCTGGGCACGCAGAGAGATTGGTTTAAGGAAAGGAAAAGATGCACTTCAAATATAGAAGCAGAAAGAGTAGGTCAGAGAAGGTTCCTGCTTTCAAATATCAATTTTTTTCACCAGTTAAAAAATTTGTGACTTATTACAAAAGTGAATTTCAAATGAGAAGTACCAGTACAAATAAGGAATTCTTGTTTGTTCAAAGGTAACAGCTTCTCACTAAAAACATTCATTATTTGATCATACAGTTTTCTGAGAATATGTATTATGGTTGTATGCTCAAGTCATAAGCCAAGTAAAAAAAATTCAAATGTTAGAAAGCCACAGCATTCAGAGACTTCTTGCAATCCTTACACTGTCCCAAGCATCAGGGAATTTTACTGTGAGAAACACTCAAATTCGAGACTGATAAAAATGAAGTTACAGCAGGATGCCATAGACAGCAGTGTCAGTTTGAGAGCCTGGGTGGCCTGACAATAACTGTGGTATTCCCCGCAGGGCTGAGGTGAGCTTGTTTCAGTCGTCACTGTATGACTGTTATACTCTGATTTCTTCTCTTTTTACTGCACATCACCTTTATAAAATCACTGTCTCATCCAGAACATATGCTATATACACCAGCTAAATTGTCACATTCTTCATAGCATCTATTCTTTTCTCATAATCACTGAATTATTTTCATAAAGCTACCTGACTATAAGGTACGGGCCTGCAGGGAATCAATACCCAGGCCTGGCAGTACATTACCCTCTTCTCTGACTGATAATAACCTGCACAACTGACACTCTGGGCTTTTAAAGTTTCCCAAATCTCTCCAAAGTGAGGCATTGCCTTCTGAGTTTAAATCTCTAGACACATCATGAAGGTGTAGCCTGGTTCTGCAGACTCAATGGTTACCATTAGCTCTCCAACCTTCCCAATTTACTTCAAACAACCGTTTCCCAAAGATCCAATTTCATGAGCATTAGGCCGGGAGACATTTTTCCATTCAAGGATCTCTAACAGTCTAAATACAGACTATAGAATTAGAAAACACCTTGCCCCTCCCCACATCACCTAAGGTGAGTTCTACACAGCTCTTGAGCATTTTCTACAGCTTTTATTATACGTGCAGTACTATAAACCACTTGTATTTTGGACCTGCGTCATCTCAGTAAGTAACTACTTTGAAATTAAATGAGTATATTTCCTCACAGGCTGAAACTATTTTGTGCAACCAGGAAAACTACCTCCTGGATAGATATGCCCGCTGATTTCTCAGGGAGGTTTTGTCACAGAGGCTCTTCATTTTTACTTGCTAAGAATATTTTGATGTAGTACAAATCTAAATCTTGAGACTGTCCGGCCGACAACAACCTTGCACATTTATTAGTCTTGGAAATTCCACGGAGACCACTCTAATTTTTTATATCTACATTTAGATTGACAACTGTTTCTCAGTTCTACAAGAGAAAAGCAATGGGTTTATTTTACTACGATAACAGGTTTCCATAGCTGTAGAACCCAGGGTACAATATGTTATCCTTGGCCACAGTACCAATGGAAGGCATTAATGAAGCCCTAGACTGAAGCAGGGTTGAAGTTTGGGGGAAATTTGGCTCCTTCTTGTCCACTTTACATGTAGGTGTAACAAAGGCATGAATCAGATGCTCCTTCCTCACAGGCCTCTCCTAGTGCAGAGTGGCTGCACACACCAGACACAGGCTGGACACCCTGGAGATCGAGGCCAGCATCCATTATAGGGACAAGTTGCTTCCTCTCTTCCCCGAGCTAAGGCAAGGCAAAGCACAGTGAGGTGTTAAAGTGAGCTGCAGGATCAGACCCTGCTGAGCAGGACAGTCATTGCCACGTACATGCAGGCCTCCATCACACAGAACCTGGACAGTTAGAGAAAAACATTTTTTCTCACTTCCACTCTAAGTCCCTTCCTGTCTAAAAGACATTTCTGCGCAATGTAACAAAAGGCAACATCTTCCCATTTAAGACTTTCCCAATCTCCTTGGTCCTCTGTGTGTGCAGGAGACTGCATTGTACACTTGTTTATGTTAGGAGAAGGGGGTTCTAAATGGCAGAAATTACTATTTTTCCCCAGCTTAATGATACATTTGATTAACTGCAGTGACCACAGCTAATCAGGTAACTCACAGGACTTTGAACATCAAAGGCTGAAAAGTTTTTTGTGAGCAATGACCAAATACATCAGCTACGCTGTCAGACTTCAAAATAGAAAAGCAGGTAATGTTCAGTTTTTAGACTAATTTTAGAACACACAGAAATGCATAATGAAAAGAAAGGCAGTGTTTTCTACCAATGCTCTCAGACACTTTTATCTCTGTTTTGCATTAAGTAGAAGACAACTTTCAGATTTTCTAATATTCAGCACAAGATGCTCAGAATCCAACCAAGCTGAACCGCACCAGGGCCCAGGAGCCGACACAGACTTCTAATCAGGGACCTGGTGCACACAGTCCCATGAGACAGGCAGCTAAAACACTTCTTTGTGCCCCACAATGTGCTGATGCACTGGGAAGCAAATGCGATCCAAAAAGGGCAGGTATTTTGAAACGACAAGTGTCTTGCCCACTGACCCTTGCTGAAGTCATTTAAATTATAAAGTTCTACAAAGCAAAAGATCAACCACAAGAAGTTTCCTCTGAGGAATATATGAAACTTATTTTAAACAAAGGTTAAATTATTAAATCTAACCGTGACATTTCAATCCAGGTAATNATTGGAAACCAGCTGAAGTTCAATGCATCAGCCACTCCTATCACCACCACCATCTCCCATTCCTGCCTCCCCACTTCCCTCAAGACAGGACTCAGGCAGAGCCCTCAGGTTCTGACCCACACTTACCAACACCCTGAGCAGGAGATCCCAGGTCTCAGCTGAAGTTAAATAACCAGTGACCTCACCTGACATTTCATAAGCCCATGTGCAACTTCACCCCACAAAAGTGACTTTTCCCAAGGGTCTGAAAACTAAAATATTTTGGCAACTGTTTGGCCTCTAAAAGCTCCACTTGGGGTGAGCATCAGCAGGAAACTTCTTGCTTCAGTTCTTTGCCATGAGAAGTCGGAGATCTCAAGGGCAAGTTATACAAAGCCTCCAGCATAAAGCTCTCCTGCACACCTTGGGTACGTGCCAGCTAAGATGGGGACTGAATCTGTTGAACACAATCCCCAATTTCCATGACTCAGAAACCCTAACCAGCAGCGATAGGCTTTCTCCTTCACCAAGAATGCCAGTGTTTGCTTAGAGTGCAGTGAGGGCCACAATAAGCACAATGCTTTATGCCACTTACACAAATCAGGAGAGACTAAACTTTTGTTATCTTCAGGGTCAACTGGATTTATCCGGGAAACTCTTATTTCTGATCTCTGCACATTTGACAGAAGGCAAGGAGTCAAATGGATCATTTATACAAATAAATGAATGATTGTAAGGTCTAATTTCATTTGTGTGGTCATTTGCTTATTTCTTTTATTTGTGTTCTTCCTGAAGTACTTGCATGAAGCATGCAATTGGATTCTGTTGGAGTGGTTAATACGGCATGAAGAGAAATACATACTTGTCATGTCATTTCAGGCCCTGCACAGCAGAATCACATGTTAAATTATTTTTGGCTACTTGAAAGTAAAACAGTGCAGATGCTATAAAAAGCAAATGACCAGAAATCTGTATTCCTAACAACTATTTTTAATGTAAATAACTGTCCATGTATCTCTTGTGCAGTCCAGGATCAGCTCTCTTCTATTACAAAGTATGATACAACATGGATTTGCAGCCATCTGTCATAGTTCCACTGAAAGGCTAAGGGTGAAGGTTTTTTGAGACAAAATTTTGGGGCCATTTTGTGAACACTTGTTACCCCTCAACTGTTCCTTTGTCAGAGTTCTATTTTGTACTTGTGTAAGCAACACCTTCACTGAAGGTAAATACAATACTGAATCTATCATATTAGCTAGCTAGGCCAGTGTCTTTTCCATATCTGTCACTAACACCACACCAATCTCTCTAAAGCTTTTAAAATCTTTTGCAGACATACACAAAACCAAATTCCTATAAGAGAATATTCTTCAGAATATTGTCATGTTCATTGGCTTTTGTGCTGAAGCATGAGGATTTAAATTCTTTATAATTTCTTAATCCTATCAAGTATACTTGTGCATTTTCTAATTATCTGTATAGAGTCTAATCCTTACCAGAAAAATGAAAAAGAAAAAAATCCTACTATAATTCTAAGCACTCAATATGTTAACTCTGAGTTCACTAAGTTCTTGCTGCTTTTAAGCCTTGACACTGCCTCCTGTGGAGTTGAAATAAAGTCCCTCTTACTCTCTCTTTGCACCACCATTTTCCCTCCTCCAATTATGATTTTTTTTAACAACAGCTCCAAGTCTCTGCTCTTTTCCACATCTTTATTCAGCTTCTGCTTTCCTTGGAATACGTAAGTGTGTCGTATATATCTTCACAAAACACAGTCACCAGAAAGGAAAAAGGAAAACCATGGCATTCCTAACACATTCCCACTGATCTTCCTCCAGTGACACTCTGGCCCTTTCTTCCATAAACCCCAGGACAGCTGTGCAATTCCTTGTTTTCCCATGAGCACACCTTTGCCAGTCTCAGCAGGGAGTTTCAGCTGCCGTTACAGTGCCCACTGACCTGCTCTTGTTGGACTCACTGAGTTACCGCCTTCCCTAGCCTGGATGGGTGTCACCCACATGTAATTGTTCTTCCCAAATCCACATTAGGGTGAGAATGTTAAACACTGGTTCTAGCATAGAACTCGTGGGTCCTTAGCATTCGGTTTTGGCTGTGCTAACCATTCGTGTTCACCTACCTTCATAGAGCTTTTGAATTACAACAGCTTCCCACCTCCACTCTTTGCAGAACTGCTTAGATATTCTGCTGGCTTCTGCGAGCATTTTCCAGAGCATGATTTTTCCATATGGTAACCCACTGACCTATAATAGTTTTGTCTGAACATTCAAAAAAAAAAAAAAAAGCATACCTTAGAGCAAGTGTTTCCATCTTTGGTGAAGATCACATTGTGTTATAACCCCGCGTTTAATTGGGTATTGCTTTGGGAAATCATGTTGCAGCTTCAGCAAAAGCCACAAGCTGTCTCATAGGATCTGAAGGGTATTGTAGCTGTCCTATTTTAATGAACTTGCACTTGCACTCTTGGAGCAAAACATCTCATACATCTCATTCCAGCCCCTTGAAGAGATAATAAACAACACCAAAAGAATGGTGAGCTGATTCTAAAGCTACCCCTGTTTTTTTTAGGATTTAGTAGTACCAAACCTTGCCGTCTCTGGAAAGACACGAAAAGCCGAACCAACATGACCTACAAATGGATTTTACATTTTTTCCATACTGTGCAGTTCACAGCTGCACGAGCTACTGGTACATGAGCTAGGTCATTTTGAAGTCACACAGAAGGTTTTTCTGTGCTGCAGTGCACTGAGCAGTGCAGACAAGCTCACAAGCGGCACATCTCACAAATGCAAAGTAGGGCAGAAGGTCTGACGTTCCAGGTAAGTCCCACGTGTTTCTGGTGCACTCAGTGCAGTTGTTGGACTGCAATGGCTTCCTCCATCAATGAATCTTACAAAATATGATTGAATTCATGATTCAACAGAGATGCAGAACCCACCCTAGAAGCCTACACCACCTGAGGAAATGATACCGCAAAAAAGGAATGATTCAGTGTTGAACTGGATCTAGTTTGCAGTTACTCTTGCTCTGGAATTCACCAGCCGAACATACGAGCTAAAAATCCCTCTAAACTATTTCAAAATCCTGTACAGAACTTTTCAACAAGGTTTTCACCCCATCATATGGATGAGATGGAAGGCAATGTTATTAACCCCAGCACAAATTTCCCTTTATGCAAATCCCATAGGATTTACTACTTAGAAGTGGAAATTAGGGCTCCTTCTCACAGCTGAGGTGCAAGAAATTACCACGTGCTGCTTACTGTCAACAGCACAATCCTTAGGACTCATTCCTTTGTTTTCATAAGACACTTTAAATGGAAACAAAATTTCAGGATATACGGATAACCCTTTTAATGGGGTGAACGACTTCTTATACCACCGTGGATATTTCCAGTGCTGTTATTGGTTTTAGAGGAAGATTCATCTTATATTTCACTTGGATCATGACTGTACCAGATTTTTAATTTGGAATATTTGTTGTAGTTCAGTAAAACATGTGCGGATATATGCACGTCACATACCTTAGTATTCTACCCCAATATACTGCTGAAGAACACTAACTACTTAAACTACACTTTTAAGAATAAATGTCAAGGAAATTTAAAAAAAAAATCGTGTTTTTTTTTTTTTTTTCCTGAGCCAAAGAGCAGAATCATGGTCAGAGTTTTTATTTACTGTTCCACAAGCATCAATTAAAATCGCTGGGGTCACATACACCATTGGATAAAACAACAAGCAAATAATGAACGGAGAGCCTTGCTACAGTATCAAGTGTTCCTTTGAAGAGGAGCCTCAGAGTTTGCAGTGCTGATTCTGCTCTGTTTGATCTCCCACATACTAGCTTGGCACTAAAGCATTGGCTTACCCGAGACAAAACACTCTTCTGTTTGCATTATCTTTGCTGGACTGTCATAATTCCCTCTCAAGTTTGGAACCTCTGGGAACACAGAGCTGAAATTCAGACTCAATTTATCTTACAGCAGTGGAGACAGGTCTACTATTCAGAGCTGAAATAAGACACCAGACTGGAATAAACAGGACTTTGTATTAAAATATTTATATATGTATGTGTGCGTGTACATATACATTTTCAAGTCAACTGACTTGCATAATGCTCTTCTGTGACCCCTAACAATTGACTTATTCTTTGTGTGCTGTGCACTCAGCCACAATCCAGCTGTGAACATCCAAGAGAGACAATGGCATTGTCGACAACTACAAACAAAGAAACTAAACTGAGTCCAACAAACCCTGCTACTCCCTCTGACGCAGACGAAATACCATGGGCTAAACAGCGCCACTTTCACTTTTTTTAAATTAGAAAAATAAAACAGTATCTGCCTCTTAGGTCTTACAGCTAAAAACTAAGATACATGCACTACAGAAGCACCACACTCAGTGAACACAGAAATTACTATGTTAAAAGGCAATAAGAAACCAACTATCCATATACTGCCTTCCCTTTTTTCCCTTAGTGAATTAACAACATGAAGCAGAGCATGTATTGTGTGACCCTCCCGTCTGTACATTGACAGTGGTTCCAGCAGCTTAACAGAATTAGCTCGAGTTAGAGCTGGCTTCCAATCCACTCTTTGGATTGGATCTAGCCTACAAAAGAATCATTTTTGATGAAAATTCTTCAATTCTAAGTTCTTTATAATTTGCTGTCCTTCATACTGTGTGGCAGTAAGCTCTGCAATTTAATTGTGCTTTCAGTGAAAAAGGACTTACTTTAAAACATCTATTTTTGTTGGACACCCCTTAGATCCCATATTACAACATGCAGAAAATTCTTACTCCCTACCCTTATTTCTCTCCCATCCACCTTTTTATATTATACTATTACCATATCTTTTCATGCAGCAATCCTAATCTATTGTGTTTCTCCTCCTCTACAGGCAGCTCCACACCTTTAACCATTCTTCTTGTCCTTCTTCCAGATTTTATCACTTTTACTGTGACCTTTAAGAGACAGGATCATCAGATCTGCACACAAAAACTGAGATACAGAAGTACACTTGAAAAATGAGGTTGATTTGTTCTCCATTCCTTTCCTAAAAATCCCTAAGATTTATTTGTCGTTTCTTTCTGTCACCAAGCATTCAAGTAGTGGTTTTTGAGAAATATCCACAATAGACACAAGATCTCTCTCCTGAATGGTAATAATAGTTTTCAAATTTACTACTGTGTACGTGAACGCATATATATTCTGTGTGGAAACACACACATAGCATATTGCAGCAGAAAATGTTTCTTGACAGCCCCACAATGCTAAGAAAACAAAATGCCCAGGAAAAAAAA
>VYZQ01008925.1:16672-27733 GCA_013400655.1 Mystacornis crossleyi
AACACACTAACTTAATACTACTAGAGATGAGAACAGAATCAGGCTTATAAATAAGGCTAAATTGAGTTGATGATATCACAATTCATTTTATCACCGTAATAACATTGAATTTAAAAAAATGCATTTTAAATTTGAGGTTTGTGTGTGATTCTGCTGAAAAAAGTGGAATTCTGGTAAACCCTAATTCTATTCTAGCCTGTATTGATTGGAGGTAAACATCAGAAGGTATTACTACGAAAAGACAGCTTTATTGTCATAGCTTCATTAAAAACAATATGTAGTAGCCAAAGATCTGATCTCAGATGTGAAGTGCCTTCACTTAGAGCAGACCCAGCAATGCCCACTGAGCAAACTACGGCTGCATTTTTTGCACTAAATCTTTTTGCAGACTTCTTGATCTTTTGTCTTTTGTTTCATGCAGATACCACACGGCCAAAGCGTGACTATGAAGTGGATGGGAGAGATTATCATTTTGTGATTTCAAGAGAACAAATGGAAAAAGATATCCAAGAGCACAAATTTATAGAAGCTGGGCAGTACAATGATAATTTATATGGAACTAGTGTCCAGTCTGTGAGATTTGTGGCAGAAAGGGTAGGTTGGCAGTAATTTTATTGCCAGTGCAATATGATCTGCTTTGTTTCCACATTGTGTCTCAGACATGATTCTCTGCCAAAAATATAAAATAGCTGCAAAACAGCATCCTAGTATTTATAAGCTTTATAATGACTCCACAAGTGGAGTCTCTGACTTTGAATGACATCATTCTTGGCACTCTCTGTACTTCGATATAGTGCTATGGATTCAGGGTTCTAACACAGTGCCTCAAGTACTCCTCAAAACAGCCTCTACCCTTCCTCTACTCTTTCTGCCTGTGTAAGACAGGTACATAAACCAGACCATTTTCACAGAGGCAAAAGAACGAACCAAAGAAAGATTAAATTATTTGCCTCAGGTGACACAGGGAGTCTTTGACGTAAAGAAGAACTGAATTAATCACTAAGAACATGGACATCCTATTAATTTTATGAACTGATTTTCCTCATCTCAAGAAAATCCTCCTGCCCCTGCAAATTTCCTCCCAGTAAAAAATAAATCCCAAGTTTGTTCCCATATCACCAGTGTATATTCATACTGGCATCAAAGCAAAGGAAAGAACGCAGAGTAGTGACGCGCATGCCCTGGGCTCCCCCTTCCCTGGTGTGCCAGTAATGGCCCCATCCCAGGGCACTGCGTCGCAGATTTGCTTCCTATCTTTTGGCTGATCTGCAGCAAAGTCTGCAAAAATAGACACATGCTCATCTGTTTCCAACAGGGCAAGCACTGTATACTGGATGTGTCAGGAAATGCTATCAAACGACTACAGGTTGCACAACTCTATCCCATTGCTATCTTCATTAAGCCCAAATCGTGGGAGCCTCTGATGTGAGTATAAACTTCTTAAAGCATTTTATTTTTTCGGCTACAGCCTCAAGTGGGACCACACAGGTCTTGAGTCTACATTTTGCTTGTTCTGTAAAATTACTAATAATGAGAGGAAGTGGGAAGAGTGCCCTCAGAGCCTGTCATCCACTGTATCCTGGTATCTCAAGGAACAAGCCATAGCTGTGAACCTTTCAGATGGGGACATATGGGATGATGTGCTGGACCATGAAGGACTTCCTGCCAGTTCTTGGTGTACTTGCTCCAACCTGTACAACAAGTTCCCCAGGAACTCACTCACGCAGCTTGGCTTGTCCCATGCATCCACGAGTGCTCTGGGGGTTTAGAGTCTGATCGAGGGCACAAACCAGGGGGTTAAAACTGTGTCAGACTTGAGGTGTGTTCTTCTTCACTAGCCCTTCGTTTACCTGGAGGTCTGTAAGAGGATAGGCAAGGAGCCACAGGACTGGAGAGGGGCAGACATAACACTTACAGGAATGAAAGAGAAGGCACCAGCTCCATGCTGCCAAGGCTGTCCGAGGTAGCACACACTTCGGGGGATAAGATCAAAACTCAGTGTAAGATCAGTAAGATGAAATTCAGCACAGACAAAGGAGAGAAAATGACATGCATGAGTACAAGCAGGGAATAATTTAGCTATAGCACTGCAGAAAAGCATCTGGCAGTTGGGGTGGATCACACAGGAATATGAATGGATGGGTAATGTGGCTGCAAAAAAAGAAACTGCCACTGTGGGCTGTATTCATATCAGTGTTGTGTAAGGACACAGTAGACAGCTATTTTGTTTTACTGGGTACAGATGAGGCCTCAGCTGGAGTGCTGGCCTGGTTCTGGGTTCCACCCTGCTGGTGAAGGAGGAGCAGGAATTGTCTAATGCCACAGAGAGAAGGCTGAGGAGGAACTATGGAACGGATATTCATCCTGAGTTAAAACTCAGGATAAATACATGGTTCTCAAGATTTTTTCCATGTACACTTACAGCTGTGCAAGAGCTATTAGCTTAATTTGCTGTGATAGGGGTGAAATTTTGAACTCTGTGCCTTCCCCTCCCCCAAGGCTCTGCAAATGCCAGGTAGTGCCACAGGTATGTGTTTGACAGCTAGAATGTTGGCACTCCCCCCCCGTGACAGATGCCTGTCTGGGGATGGTAGCAGTGTGCCCGCAGCCACTGGTCACAGCCCAGAGAATGCCACCACGACCCATCCCAGGAACGTGCGTTCTTCTCACTGCCTTTTGGCAATGAGCTTGTTGTATGTCCAGCCACAGTACAAGGAGTGATGCACAATATGTGGCACTTGCACAGCACCATCCTGACCTCCTGACTTTTCTTCCAGCCCTACAATTCTGATATTGTAATATTCTGATCTTGTTGCTGTATAGAAGAGGAAGGGTAGTCTGATAGCCTGCCTTCTGTGTTGATTGTTTTAACAGAGATCTTCACATACAGTTTTCCCATCCGTAAAAAATTTCCTTTTTTTGTTTAATGCTGGCATTGCCTCTGGAGTGATTTTTTTTTAAAAAGTAAAGAAAAGTGGCCCTTATTCTGAAAAATACATCAGGCAGAACCAGAAAAGTAGCAATAACAAAAAGGCTCTGTCAGTTTGGTATTAGAACAGCAAATCCTTGAATAGACTGACTGAATTGTGTTATGAAGATGCAAAATATTACGACAATCATTCTGTTATTGAGCCAAAGCAATGCTAATACTTCACTTAGGGCAATAAAATGAGTGTGCTGTTCAAGAAACGCCTGGACATGGCACTTAGTGCTATGATCTAGTTAACAAGGTGATGATCAGTCAAAGGTTGGACTTGATGATCTTGGAGATTTTTTCCAATGTAAATGATTCTGTGATTCTGTGATTCAGTCTTTTTTAGGTATGTAACTACTGCCAACACAAAAAATTACAGGTTTATCCGCCATAACTATTACTCCTGCTCATACAGATGAGTTGAAAGCTACTTTAATAGCAAAATCAAAACACAAAAGACAAAAAAACTCTAATCACAAGATGCAGAGAAACAAAGACAAAAAATTTATTTTTCATCAAAATCAGCACATGAAGTTGTAGTCCTTCATTTATGCATATGCTTGTTTGCACCCATCTGACAGTGGAAGTAAGAGTGAAGGGAGCGTAAATCAAGTTTGCACCTGCACTTGAAACTTGGTTATTGCAGGTTTTCTGGAAATACCGTATTAACACTTACCACCACAGCAGTGAATGACTGTAAGGTGCTATTGGATGTAAAAGCAATCAGAGCACATGGCCATTGCTGTAAACAAACTGCTCCATCACTCCTTCCTTCCTTCCTTCCTTCCTTCCTTCCTTCCTTCCTTCCTTCCTTCCTTCCTTCCTTCCTTCCTTCCTTCCTTCCTTCCTTCCTTCCTTCCTTCCTTCCTTCCTTCCTTCCTTCCTTCCTTCCTTCCTTCCTTCCTTCCTTCCTTCCTTCCTTCCTTCCTTCCTTCCTCTCTTCTCAGTCCTACGTGACTCCACATGGTTTACTCCCAGAGGCATCCTTGTTCATACCCTTCAATCAGCCTCTCTCTTTAGAGGAATGAAGACAGTGGTGAGATCATGGGGATGAGAAATGGAAGTAAGAAAGAACCTTCCTGGGTGAGCTTTTCACTGGGAGAGGAGGAAAACCCTGTAAAATGTGCATTATATTTTGAATTCACCAGCTGTGCAAGTCCCCAGCTAAGAAATAAGAAATAGAAGGGACTGCAGTATGACAGAATTTTCTTTCATCATGAAAAATGGACATTATGGTCCTTCCCCTTCTCCATCCTCTCTTCTAAGAGCACGGAATGGGCGGAGTCAGGGATACAACTAGCACAGTTTTATACCCCAGGCAAATTTGCAACCTGAAAGTGTAATGCAAATTTCTACCTGTTTCAAAGTACTTCCTCTTTTAAACACTTGCTTATATTTTTATTTGTATTATCTTTTCTGCTATTCAAAGATCTTGAGGAAGACTTCTCAAAAATTTACCAGACATAGATCTGAAAGGGAGATGATGTTGTTAGCATTACAGTATTGATTAAATGCCCGTAAGATGAAAATGTTAAGTTTGCCTAAGAATTTGCAGTGATACGTCCCACTGCAAGCCAGGGTTTTGGTTCAGTCACCTAAAGAGGTGTTCAAGTAGGTATAACTGATGTGAAGTCCAACTGAACTCGATTAGATAGCAATCTTTCCAAAATATAGAATTAGTAGTATTACAAATTTAGCAGGACAACACACAGATTATATTAAACCTATTTATATAATCTACAAATAACTGACATAAATTTTAAAAGAAATCTTTCTCAGCCTTCATTTTTTTAAACCTGCTTTCTCCATGGCGTTAGTACTTCCAAAGAGATTTTTCTAAGCAGTGTTCCCAGCTATATGGTTACTTATATAGGTAGGCAGCTTTAAGCCATTTCTAGAAATACCTTTTTGCATCCTGGATGTCTTCCAGAGTGTTTTTCACAAGCCAAGTAGGAATTAGCTGTAGCAAGTTCATACTGTTGCACGCTGCATAGAGCATTTCTTTTGCACCATCATGTCCATAATTTCCTACGTGCATCACCCATGGCATACTGTATACAGTCCATTACCACATAATCATATGATTCAGTGCAAGGCATAAAATCAGATTTATGCAGAACACAAGATGCTCCCTTTTCTTGCTTTCCTAGTTGCCTCAGAAAATTTCTGTCATGTTTTAAGAAAAAATTAATCCATGCTGGGAAAAAATGCTAGAACAAGCAAACTTTATTTATTATTGATAATTTGGACCTTGTCAGCAGAAACCCACCCTGGTGGGCCCTGCCTGCGTGAACCTGTTGGGGGGGGCAAGAGCTTTACAGCTGTCTATGTTACCAAGGATAGATGAGGTGAACCAGAAAACCTCTGTTTCAGAGCCAAAAGAAAAAGAAACCTGAAGAGCAGGAAGGGTGCCAACCCATGACAGACATCTACAGGAATATGAGTGTAAGGCAGTGAACGAGCATGAGCTTGATTCATTGCAAGTATACAGTGGTATTAACACCTGAGCGTGCACAGAAAAGACAACTCATTTCTTAAAGTTATTAGATAATGTTTCTGTTGAAACAGAAATGCTCCATCAAATAACAAAACACTGAAAAAACCCAGAATGTTACTGTCTGTCTTTGTTTTTATATTTCTTGGCACCCAATAAGCAGCCAGTACAACCCTACTCATCTGAGACCACCAGCTGAATCTGGGAGATACAGAGGTTCCTGAAGCAGCTTCAGGCAGGAGTGCTGAGGGCTCAGACTATGGGACATCCTGGATTCCAGACCTCATTATGGTTTCCTGGTATCTCAAGTCTATCTCAGTCAGCAGCTACCAGACTCAGGCTTTGTATTTTGTTTGAGAATGTAGAGTACTGAACCCAAGATGAAAATTTGGTGGAGAAAAGTGAAATGGGACATCGTCTGAAGAAGTAGTTTTGTACTACGTAAGAATGAATTTAAATTGAAGATATTGAAGCTGTCCATGAACTGTTGGAAGAATTTTACCATTTTATTCTTGTACCAATCTCAATCCACCTGTGATTCAGTTGAACATGTCTTTTGCAAGCCATTCTAGCAAGAATCCAAACTTTTTTATGACTTTCTCCATGTTTCTAGGGAAATGAATAAACGTCTTACAGAGGAGCAAGCAAAGAAAACCTATGATCGAGCAATTAAATTAGAACAAGAATTTGGAGAATATTTCACAGGTATGTTTTTATTAATACCATTTTTTTTCCAAGATATAGTCTTTTATTGCAAAACAACTGGATCAATTCTGTCTTTGACCTAGAGTACCCATCAGTACAGTGTGCCCAGAGTAAGGACTTCTGGCTTCAGAGTATGAAATTGAAGAGCAGTTGAGGCACTTGACTCCTGAAAAGTTTGATGTCCTGAAGGAGTATCTATGCCCAGGCAAATTAAGGGACAAACCACTGTGCTTTGTGTTACAGTTGCTTTACCTTCTGTCAGCTTGGGCCTGATCTTGTTAACCTCAGCAGCCAAGAGTGAACGCTTTATAACTAGGTCAGAAAGGTTGTAAATCTGCTGCTGCCCACTGCTGAATTAGGTTCTAAATCAAATAAAATGTAAAGCTTGACCTCCAACAGTGGGAATCTCTTGTGCTGCCCTCCCCAGGACAGAACTGCTAGTTCTCTGAACTAACCTGTCTCAGTCTTCTCAGTACAAGCAGTGGGATGGGTCTGTGTCACAGGCAGGTGCCACTGATTTGAACTTAGTTGTCATCTGCAGGGGTATGACACTTCCATAATCAACATCTTAGTGTGCCAGTAGTCCTTCTCATTCCATCA
Source organism: Mystacornis crossleyi (assembly GCA_013400655.1). NCBI lineage: Eukaryota > Metazoa > Chordata > Aves > Passeriformes > Timaliidae > Mystacornis > Mystacornis crossleyi. The sequence goes on from VYZQ01008925.1 coordinate 23,446, forward strand.
GTATCTATGAGTATGCTGACAATCTGCTGACACTGGATGCTGTATTTATCACTTAAAAGAAATATTGATGTTTTTTCTCTACTGCAGCTATTGTCCAAGGAGACAGCTTAGAAGATATATATAATCAATGCAAACTTGTAATTGAAGAACAATCTGGGCCTTTCATCTGGATTCCTTCAAAGGAAAAATTATAAATTAGCCACTGCACCTCTGATTACAACGGGAGAATACTTAGAAGAAAACTATAATATACTATTTGGAGGCTTTCCTGTTTTTGTTGCATTTATGTTCTTTGCAGTCAATGTGAATTTTGATGAATGTACAACACAAAGTGTTTGAAGCCATGAAGGACACTGATGGGTCAAAGGGTAGGAACAAAAAGACTTCTACCATATAAAGCGAATCTGTTGTGTGCTCAGAGCACGAGTTGTAGGTATAAACTTTTGACATGGAGACCCTCTGTCAAGGGGAGCTAAGCCACCTCCTGTGCCCACGCGGACATTTTGATCAATTTCAGTGGCTGAGCTCAGTGTGTTGATTGCTTTAGAGAAGTTCCCAGCTCTTGAACCTCATATAGGGCTTGATCCTGCAAGGCGCTCAGCACTTGACCCCAATTCCTACACATGAGTAGCCTGTTGACTTGGAGTCCCCGGTGACCCTTCCCTATGCCGTTCAGTCCCACCAATTCCAGTAGGACTATTCACGTGCTCAAAGCTAAGCACAGGCTTAAGCATTTTTTGCTAGATCAGGGCCACAGGCACCTTGCAAAATCAAGCTCAGAGTATTTGGCCCGCTTCCTACTGAGGTCACTGTTAGGACACTCTGTGACTTGACTGGGAGGTGGGTCCTGTTCTAAGCTTGTCATTGCACATTTGCAGTTGGCACACCTCGACTTTGGTAACTATGCACATCTTTTGATTTCTGAAACCAAGTCAAGCATTTCTTTTTTCCCCTTTGGAAGCACTATTGCATCAGGAACTACCAACAACTTGGTTTATTTTGATGGTGTTTAGGGGTGGGAGAGGATGAAAGCATTTCACATCACACACACATGCACACAAACACATTCCCATGTGGACACACACATGTATGAGGATTCACAGCACCTATGTTAACAAGGAGGGATACAACTGGGAAAAGCTTTAAAATTTTTGATTGTCTATTTTATCATTTATATTGATAGAAGGCACTTAAAGATGGAATAATTTATAAAAATAAAAATATATTGATGTATAGAAACTAATTTCTATAGGTAAAATGTTTTTGTGAAGATATTTTGTAAAGATTAATTAATTGAAAGATTAAATATTTACACCCTTGTGTGACTGTCAAATGTAAAGAGGACCATCAAGTTGCATTATACCTCTTCCATAAAAGATTCTCTATTATTAATGGCAAGCAAGATAATTCCTTAAATTATAGTTGTCGTCTTGTTTTTCTTTCAATTTAATCCTCTCCCTTGCCTCTGTTTAATCATGATGAACTCCTGTGGAAAGATCTCTTGAACTCGCTGCCCTGTAGGAATTTTCTGAATACAAAAGGATAATGCATCTTTGAGAGAGACAGCTATTCAGAAGGAAAATATCAGTGCTTAAATGCAGTTAATAATTTCTCTCTTAAGAAGGAGGCACCATTAATCCCCAAATGTTTTATGATTCTTCCTGTTTCCCTCAGGGAAATAACAAAAGCCTTTGATCTTTCCTCTCTTTGCAGGCAGGTCACCAACTAACTTGTATCTTCATTCATTTCACAGTCAACAAGGGTCTTAAAAGCAAAATCTGAGGCAATAGACGTTTGTGAGGGATTTGGGGAAAGTCTGTGGAATTGCAGTTTGGGGTGTATGGAAGGGGAGAAGGATGTATTTTTTTCTCATTTCACATTGCCCTTCTTCTGGTATATTGATGCCGTTCCTCACTGACTTAGAAGGGGACAACTGCAACAGATGCTTTGATGGTAAAACTGAATTGCCTTTGCTGCTGCTGGACCATGTTCTCTATAAAACCCACACTCCTGCCTCTGATGCACTGCAGGAGTGCAATGCTTATAGCTGGTGGCTACAGCAACCCTGACGCTTACAGATGTCTTAAGGGCAAGTGCTAAATAGACTCCTCTGGTACTTGTCTATTTGAAGCTTACATTGCTACATCCTGTCCAGCTGACAGGTCTACCCAGCCAACTTCCGCGGACAGCGCGATGAGCTGGATGTTTGCAAAAGCCACCAGCAGTGACAGGGTTAAAAATACGGGCATTTTAGTGGCCCTGAGGGGGCCTCTCGCTTACTGCCCAACTATGGTAACTTTGAGAAGTTCACACTTCTTTAACTATTTTTCTTGCCTGGTCAGCGCAGAGTTATAAACAAGGGTTTCAGTTAAGTCTTCAGAACAGCTTTGTAACCAGAAGGGCTAGAAACATTTTTTGTTTAAATATAAATTAAGGAATGCTTTGATTTTGGATAATTCTGCAGAAGTCCACAGAGTGACCCCAGATCTTGGGAAGCCATGGATTTTTCCATGCTAGCAAAATACTATTGCCCCAGGTTGGGAAATAGCCCACCAGACCTGAAAAACCAAGTATCCTAAAGCAGGAACTTCATTCTAATTTTCAGCTCTGTTTTTAAGCAATCAATCACATCTGCTTCTTTGTTTCTTAGTTCAGCATGCAGCCTTTTATGGTACTATCCTACTAGTAACTGTTTTGCTTTGTCATGTGCTGTGCTTTACGGTGAACAGTAACACTACGGCTGAGTACAATCAATTTTTCCATCAGTCCTTGGTTACTGTAGTAACATTATTTATTTTCCCTTGTCTGTTGTTTGTGCTTCCATTTTAGAGTTGACATTGCACTTCTTCTTTTTTTTTGTTTTTGTTTTTTTTTTTAAATAAAACATATATTTAAAAACAAATCATCAAGAGAATCAGTGAGAGGTCTTATTTCCCTNATATTTACTAGCTACTATTTGCAGCTTTGCGTCCTTGGTCAGTAGACATTTTAAGAAAACAAGTATGTAACACCTTATTTCAAAGAAATGGTGCTTAAAAGTTCATCTGAAAATTAAAAATACACATTTGTATCAGAATTCAGAACACAGTCTATGCATTTATTTACCAGGTCTAATATATGCCACTTAAGTAAAAATGTTGTATAATCCTTCACTCTGGACTAGCCCTTTTTCCCTGCCCATTGCAAATAGATCATTCCATGAAAAACAAAGCATGACCTTTGACTATATAGCCTACTACCTAAAATCATAAATGATACAATTGCACAGAAACAAAATAAAGGAATCCAGATTCAACCTCACGTCCAATTGTCTAAATTAAACAGAGCCTGTTCCCCAGGCTGCCTGCTACCACCTAAGCTGCTGACACCCTCTTGCAGTTCTGTTTAAGGCAATCTGCAGCCTTCAGTGAGTATCTCAATTCCCTGTCATGTCCCATTCTCTCCCCACTCCGTGCTTCTGACAGATTGCAGTCCTTTACAACAGCTCTTCAATCCTTTTCTTCATCTATAGCCTATAGCCTCTCCCTTTATTTTCTACAGTCGTTGCTGTACAAGGGTAGCAATTATATTACATAATTATACTACACATTAAATAAGTCCTTTTATTTCACTGGAAACATTTACATAAAATTTAAGTTGCCAGCATTGTCCTTTCTATATGTCCAGTTCAATCCACAAAAAGTAATATTTTAATATGTCCTATGGCCACTCTGATCAAAATACCAGCAATTCAAAGTGTAACGATATCAACAACTCTACATAACAAAGCCAAACAGCAATGAAAATCAAAACACCTAAAATCTATCCAGCACACAGCTAGCCTAGATCCTCAGCCACTGGAAATCACAGTCACTCCTCTGATTTCAGTGGAGTCCATCCCATTTATACCACCTGAAGTTAAACATCCATCCTCCTCATCACACTAATTATTTTACATCTCTGTAAAACACCAAGGCCACCTGATTAAACAGCAGCTCAGCACTTTCCATCATTATTTACTGTTTATTTCACTGTAACACCTAAGTCATGGAGCAAGATCCTTTTGAGGCCAGTGCTGTGAAATTCCTGACAAAAAGACACCCCAAGGGCCAAATGGATTTGCAGAAGGCTTCAGCTGCACTGACATCTCACCAAGAGCTATGGGAACTACCACCTCATTGGCCCTTTAGGGGCTCTGTCTTTAAGGTGAAAAGCAGGAGAGGAAATCCATCATCCCTCACACCACATTAGCAGTTTACACCTTCTGGCCCTGCAGCACAGGCAGCTTTTCCTGATGTAAAACAGCATT
>VYZQ01008925.1:50225-68715 GCA_013400655.1 Mystacornis crossleyi
AGTTTATTACACATATGAAAGCTCAAAATGCTATAAGTAAGGCAATGTGACATTTTTGTTTTAAAATATGATTTCTGTGAATTCATACTGCCCTTACTGATTTTTAAAACCTTTCTTACACAGGTAAAATTTTATGCATTTAATTCCATGTCCCTGATCTTATATTTGAAACAAATCACAACTCGCCTATCTTCCCTTGGGTCTTACTCTTCGTCACTACCTACCAATGTGTGGCCATCAGTCTGGTTGTGTTTTGTTTCCAAGATGGAGTTTAGGGGGCTTTAGGACACTTGGTAGCATTGTCTGAGCTTTATTTCCTCCACCTCCTCCCTATAAAATGATGACAGCAATACTAACTTTCCTCATGTCTTTAGTTTTCTATTAGATTTATATTAGATAAAAGTGCACAAATATTGTGAAACAGAGATAGACCTTTAGCACATGTTTTCATAGCTCCAAGCAGATGTGGCCGTGATCTCTACTGGGGCCAGGAGACATCACTGTTATAGAAATGATAATGTTAATGCACTACCTCTAGGAGTGTTATCTCTCACTGAGAGAGAAAAGGCTTATGAAAACTGGCTGAATTACTGTTGCTTTCTTTGCGTGTTGGAGCACAACCTCAACACTTTGTATAAATGCAGTGGCAATGGAACATATCCAGGCAGAAATAACTGGTAAATTACGCTAACTTGTTAACATCAGATCTGCGTTAATGCTTATCTCCTCAACATTTGTCATTCCTAAAGGCTTTGTAGGGGACCTGCTCCTCTCAAACCAGTCCATCTCTGATTAAACCCATGCAGCTGCACTCCTGTGAAGCGGGGAAATTGGTGATAGCAGGGAAGCAACAGGAGGAAATTTCAGTCGTATAGTGAGTTTCTTTGAATCGATTCAGTTTCCAGGGTAATGTTGTAGATCAACTGCTTGATTTATTTAAAAAGCGTATTGGATAAAGTAGTGGAAAATATATCAGAAAATAATTCTGTTCCTGGAGGATAGACTAGGGAAACAATGAAGCTTGCTTGAACTCTGACTCTTTCTGTTCATTTTCTTGTCTTCTTCTTATCTATCTAAGTAGGGCACTATTGCTACACTTCAGATGAAGACTAAGAATGAAGAATGTGTAAGAAGCAGTGAAATCTCTTTTTATTCTAACAATAAAAGCTTCCTAGTGAGCAACCTGGAAAAAAAGGAGAGTTTCTGAGAATGACATGAACAATAATGATTGTATCTGCTGACCTCATCTAGCACATTAACCTAGTTCTGATTTCCCTGGCTGACATGGAGTTATTCCTGATTTAATTCCAGCATAATTAAAATGGCTCAGAAATAAAGGTGATATATCTTGAATACTTCTTTCACCCGCTCAGAATCCATATGCCATTTTTTAATATCATTGCTTATACTTGACAATACACATAAAACCAGTGAGGGGAGTACAGACTGGACTCTACTTAAAACAAAAATACTTGTATTCCTACACTGATGTCTTCGTCTGGTGATACAAATTAAGTCACCTTTTCAGAGTCTGATAAGCTGTTCAACATGAGCAGGAAGATCAAAGGTTTCCAAAGCAGACTAATGCTGTGAAAATTGACCTGTGCTGCTGCTCAGCTGAAGGCCAGTGAGGTCACTTGGGTGTCTCTGCACGTATGGTGACAGGCCCACTCAAGTAGTAGCTCCTGAGAAGCACAAGGGCCAAGCAAGCTCTCTGTTCCCTGGTGTATTCTATAGTGCCCCTCTGGGAGGACGGGGGTGATTGGATCACAAAATTATAGAATGGTTTGGTTTGGAAGCGACCTTTAAAGGCCATCTATTCCAATCCTCCTACCATGGGCAGAAACATCTTCAACTAGACAAGGTTGCTCAGAGCCCCATCCAACCTGACCTTGAAAGTTTCCAGGGATGGATCATCCACAGCTTCTCTGAGTAACTTGTGGCAGTGCCTCACCACATTTATCGTAAACAATTTTTTTTTCTATCTAGTCTGAATCTACCCACTTTTATTTTAAAACCATTTCCCCATGTCCTATACTACAGGCCCTACCAAACAGTCTGTCCCCATCTTTTTTTTTAAGCGCCATTTAGGTACTGCAAGGTGCTAAAAGGCCTTCTCAGAGCCTCCTATTCTCCATGCTGAACAGTCTCAGACCTCTCAGCTTTTTTGGCCCTGCTCTGGATCCATCCCAACATACCCATGTCTTTCCTGTACTGAGGAAATGAGACCTCATTCACCTAACTAAAGCTTAACTCAGCTCAGACATATTGCTTAGGTGTACTTTCAGCTGCAAACACATGTCAGGGGTTTGCAGTTGTGCAACCAAAAAACTTGTAACTGGTGCGAGGGAGAGCTGGAGTAAAGAAGGCACCTAATCCAAAGCATGCCTTACTTCCCTTTAGGTACCAGAGAAGGGAGAGGTTAAAAGGGGCAGGCCATCAGTTCTCACTTCTCTCTGAAATGAAATCCTGTAAATTAGAGTTTGTTCTTTTACAGTCATGGAGCATGGCAAAGATTTTACTCAGTCAGCTCTGCAGGGCTTCTCACGTGTGGGTGGTAAAGGAAGTTCCCGCTCCTATCATGAGCTCAGAATGACAACTACGGTTCTCGACCTTCAGTTAATGGATGAGAAGTGAAAAGTAGGTGACGATAAGCAGAATTGCCTGTCAACCCCTTGTACAAGGACATTTCCTTAAATAGGATTTCTTTTCAGTAATAAAAAGGTTCCTCAGAAAGCAGAAAGCTTTTGTTTGAAGACACTTTTGAGTATCACTAAAGCTGTAAGGAAAAATGCCTTGAGGGCAGAAAAGTCCAATATTTTTCTATTCAGCAAGCAGAAGTAATTCTGTTCTTACTGATCTTACTGCTATCGCCAGCCACCTAATAGAAGATTATAGAGAAGATGGAGACAGGCTCTTCCAGGAGATGCACAATGAAATGCAAAAAGGCAATAGACACAAGTTGCGTCACAAAAATCTCCGATTAGATATATGAATTTTTTTAGCACAAGGATTCTCAAACACTGGAACTGGGACACAAATAAGACTGGATTTGACAAAGCTACCTGCTCCTCAGGGACCCTTTCTAAGTAGGAGGTCAAACCATATAGTATCCAGAGCTCCCTTCCAACCTAAATTATTCCATGATCCTGTGATTCTTAAAGTCACATACCCTGAAGTTATAGATATTTTTTCTTACAGCAATGTAATATGAGGTTCAGTTTCTTGTTTTGCAACACAAAATTTAAATTTTGTAGCTACCTTTTACAAGGAACTGTGGAAGCACCTACTTAGTCTCTATTGGGGCACTACTAATTATTTATGTGCATCGTTATAGGACAGTTCTACTCTGTATTGCATCTAATCTATATTGTATTGTGTAAAGTCTGGGGAAATACATTTCCACACTGACTTGTTCCTATTTTAAATAGAGAAAGATAACGAGGAAGAGCCGAAGTAATTTCTCTGTAATATGCAGTGTGCAAGTGGGGCTACAGTCTCAATGTACAGTTTCCGACAGACAAGATCCAGTCCTCTCTCCTTGGCAGCAGAGGAGGACCTGAATCACCCAGCCCACCTCAAGAAGCCAACACAGCTGCCTGCTGTGACTTTTAAAGCCTCAGGTTGCCCAGGACAAGACCACCAGCTCCAGAGTGATACTTTAGTAAGACTGATTCCTAGGCAACGGGCAGCAGGATCAGCTAAGAGGTGGACCTGGATCCCCATCCATTATACTGCTTTTATTTTTCTGGCATCCAAGTGAGGACTGGGAACACTGAATGGTATTCAGACTATCTACATTGGTTTCCAAGATTTCGGTGGAATTTATTGCCTAAATCCAAGAGCACTTCTTAATCTAATGGCTGCTTGGAGCCCTCCTGACTTGTACAGCACATAAAAATCTAATAACACCCTGGTGTTAATGCGGTATTCATTAGCACCTGAAGACACCTAATCAGCTAAGTGGGAACCTCCCACCTGAATTCTGCAGCTTCTCAGAGAAAGAAGTGAGCCCCTGAGGTCCTTTGTCCATTTGGTACATCCAAAGAACTCTGGCTGCACTTGAGCAGTGTTGGCCAAAGGATGTCACCTCTCCCATAGCAGCTGAAGGACAAAAATCACTGATGGGGTTTGAACCTCCAACAAATCAAAGACATGAAGAAAATTAGTCCTTTTATAAACACAAATGCACCTGTTCATTATCAATCACAGTACTAAATTAAGAGAATGAGAAGATTTGTACCTATTAACCATGAAAATTATTTATGAAAACACTTCTTTGCTTTATTGTCTTGTTATGAAAAATTCAGCTAGATAAGGAGAAATCTGTTACTGGTAGCCTAGCTTCCTTCAGGAAGCCCTTAAGATGGGTCAGAGTATTCCCCAGTGTTTGTTCCAGCAGGAATACAGTTCTGCAGATGTATGGAATTGTATAACTTAGTGGTATTAATAACTTAGACTGCTGTGGCAAAATTTTACTATAGAACATTTCTGATTAATAAGTAAATCATATTGATTTAAAATTATATAATTAGAAGACCTTTAATATCACACTGGGGATTTAGGACTGGGCTGAGCAACAGCATAATTATTGATTTTGACACCCTACCACTGCTCCACCTAAAATTAGTAAAAAATTTTGCCTTTGGCTTTCCAGGGAACAGAGCAGGTTCAGAATATTGTCTCATGCTACTCTCCTCCTTGATAACATAGAAAGCCCAGCTGCTTATCATCTTCTAGCAAAGAGAAGATTCAATTCATAACAGTCAAGAATCAATTGTGGGAAATGCTCCAGCCCAATTTTACGCTTGCTTCTGCAGATTTTTGAAAGGATTGGGGAACTTTCTGACCAGTAATGTTTAACATGGTAAGATAAAGACAGTAAAATCTCTTCCTCCAGGCTATTTGTCCTGGAATCAGGAAAAATATCTCTTCCCACTCATCGCTGCACAGCTGACACATCAAGGATATTTTCCACTATTTAGAAGCATCATCTACTGCTAGGTTTGATGAACTAGTAAAGGATTCAAACATATTCTCCCATTCATCAGCATATACTGCTGTTAAGTGATGCAAGGATTTTTCTGTACTGATAGATAAGAAAAATTAAGAAACCAATACAGCTTTACATGGAAAGACATCCCTGGTGTCTCCTCCTAAAGGATAGGCCCTCATTTTGCCCTGGTAATGCAAAAATTCATCTTACATCGTGTAAACAGAGATTGCAGAGATGCTGGCTGACAGCACACAACAAAGCATTGCAAACGCCTGTTGCATTCAGAAGCAAAAAAAAAAAAAATCTGACTGGCAGCAAAGGAAGTTTTCTTTGTCTACTAATGAAATCTTCTGCCATTACATTTGCAGTAGGTTGCTGTATTATGAAAGCAAAAATTAGTTTCTTCACATTGCTAACAAAATAACACATCTTTTGTTTTGTTTTACAAACTGCCAATTACATGATTCACGAGGAATTATTGTGTATTGCAGCGTCTTTCCATTCTGTATAAAAATAGACTTTGATTCAGTGCTTCTGTCCAGATTCCACGTGTTGTGACTGTGTATGCCATCAGATCACAGGATCACAGAACCATTAAGGTTGGAAAAGACCCCTGAGATCACCAAGTCCAACCTTTGGCCAATCACCACCTTGTCAACCAGACCATGGCACTAAATGCCACATCCAGCCTTTTCATCAACACCTTCAGGCATGGTGACTCCACCACCTCCTTGGACAGTCCACTGCAATGTTTAACAATCTATTCCATGAAAAAATTCCTGCTGATGTCCAACNGTCCCAAAATGTCTATACCATGAGAAACATAGTAAAAATGCTCTGGCAGGGCAATATCTACATTGAAATCCACACTGGCTCTGAATCACATCATTGGCATGTTAACATTGCTTGCAGTTCCCACAACATGGTAACTCTTCTTCTCAGGAGACCAGTAAGGAATTTCCATTAAAATATTTTTTATGAAGAAAAAAATCAGTTTCTGTATAATCTAAGTTTTTGGTGAGATATTCTTTTTTCACCAGGACCACTAATGTTGAACAAGTTTTAAAATCTTTGACTGCCTCATCTGCTGCAGTATCTCTTAAAAGACACACTGCAGCTGATTTACCCTGTGGGCTCGATTAGAGCATTCATAATTCAGAAATGCCTCAGCTCATGCTGGAGCACAATAGCACATCTCAGGGCATGGATCTAACAGAATCAAAACGTTCTACAACCACTTTTTATCCTCTGAAAAGTCTCCATCTGTTGAAGACTGGTGAAAGCAAATGTTAAATAATCAAATATTGATATCAATAACAAAATTTCAAATAAAAAATACCAAATTATTTGCATTTCAAATTCATAATCAAGTCCATTGAATAAAACCTTGAAAACAAAGCTTGTATTTTCTGAGGGACCAAACCAAACAAAAGCAAGTCAAAATGCTACAAATATTAGAACACAACTCATTAACAAACTATTTCACTTCAGCGGGTTGTTACAGGTAAGTGTACATTATGGCCAGAGGTGAATTTTTCACCAAAATTACTGCATGAAAGGATGAGATGCCATGGGTGAGTGGAATATTACACAGCTAATGTGGTAGAGGGGAGACTGAGTCAGTCGCTTCCTTTTTCCAGATCCAAACTATGATCAAAGGCTTTTCCTTGGAAGGTGATGGAATAAAATTGAATGGGTCTGAAAGAAGGGATAAAGTTGGCAACAAATCAAGACTGGACAATAACCACAAATGGTCACAGGAGATAATGGCACAGACAGTGAGCTCTACCCCTATCCAGGCAGATGTTTGATGTATTGTCTCCACCTCTGACAGACCCAAGGGTGTCTTCGTACATTTTGGCAAAACTTTTGTCACTAACCATCTCAAAAAAATATAAATGAATTGGCAAGAACTGAATCTTTCTGATATCTCTCATGAACCATAACAACAATATATTGGTCATATTTACTTTTACAAACTTCATTGGCTTGAGCCACAGAGCAAACCACAGTAAATAATTCTGAGAAAACAGTAAATATTTCTGCTTTCTTTCCATGAGGGATTAACTAGGGCTGAGAGCAGGACGATCGATGTTTTCCAGCTACGGTGGTTGTAAGGGAATTTGAACAGGCTCTGGGTGGGTTTTAGACAGCAGAAGTCAGCTAAGATGAATCTCACTCCATGAAAATAACAGTGCTTTAACTGCAACCCTGAGGATACGCTAAAAGTTTTTTCTCTTGGGATGAAAGACAAGTATGCGAGGAAGCTGGGGCTCTAGCAGCTGAGGCATGGGTTTTCCATAGATCTACAGTGTCAGGGGGAGGGTTGAGCTATATAAAAAACTGTGTATCTGAATGTTCCTATATCAAATTAATCCATGCTCACTCGCTGCTCATACAAAAATGCTGCACATCTCTGCGTGTAACTGTACTGAGAGCTGAAGCTAATTGAGTCTTCCTTAGTGGTGGCCGAGGAGGCCCAGCAGGCTTTGGCCCTTTTGGAAAGGCATTCTCCACACTAAGAAGTATGGCATAGAATTTGGTAGATAGCCATCGAAGCACATTGTCTCCCCTGTGGTATTATCCTTCTCTTGCCATCACTGACATGATGAGGCTGAAAGGCCTCAGTGAGGAACAAGTTTGTCACTAGGCTGAGCATCACATAAAAGAAGGCCAGTAGAAGTAAGGAAAGGAGAGTGAGATTTGTTGAATCTGTCTTAAAGAGAAGGACTTAATTGGACACTCAGCCATCTCCATGTAGCTGGCTATACTTTTGCAGTTTCTCACAGATATTTGTCTAGAGTCATCTGAGAGGCAATTATGGTACTTTACCCGCTGGCTTCCGTATGCTCTGTGTCATATTATCCAACTCCATGCAGATGTCTCAGATACTTTAGAGCCCCTCAGAGACCAGCAGTATCTACTGGTGGGCAGCTGAACTGAGATCTTTAAATTCCCTGGCAATCAATAAACAGTGACTCCATACAGTCAACGGCCCCTGAAGAGTGATTCAGATGACCAGATATCCAGTATCTGCTTTGAGGTGACATGATTCCTGGAGGAATCCCCTGACTGTGTTAGGATCCACTCCCTGTGTTAACCAGGGCCAGGGTTCAATTCATCAGGATGTCCTCTGTTACTTGATACACCCTAGGGTGTCTGAGACATGCAGTAATATGATGCAGCACTGACACATTTTTGGAACAGCAGCTGGAGACCAGGTGGGAACCAGAGGGACATCTCAAATGGTACTGCATACCTATGTATGAGCTGCTGAAATGACCTCTTATCACAGAATCATAAAACAGCTTGGGTTAAAAGGGACCTTAAAGATCATTTACTTCCAATGCCCCCCGCTCCATTGCCATGGGCAGGAACACCTTCCACAAGACCAGGTTACTCCAAATCTTTTAAAGGCCTTTTAACCTGGCCTTTAACACTTTCAAGGATGGAGCATATACTTCTCTGGGAAACTTGTTCCTGGGCCTCTCAACCCTTATAGTTAAGAATTTCTTTCAAATATCTACTCTACCCTCTTCCGGTTTAAAGTCATTACCCTATCACTACACGCTTTTGTGAAAAGTCCCTCTCCAGCCCTCTTGTAGCCCACTTTAGGTACTGGAAGGCTGCTCTAAGGTTGCCCTGGAGCCTTCTCTTCTGCAGGCTGAACAACCCCAGCTCTCTCAGCCTGTCTTCACAGGAGAGTCGCTCCAGCCCTCTCATCATCGCACTTACCTGAAGACTCGGAAGTGCCTTAGGCTGAAGCTGTACCCCATCCAAAGGGCCTTACTCAGTTTCCAGCATTCAGCATTTTGTGCCATTTGAGACACTCTCTGCAGCCTGGCCTCCAGCTGCCACTCTTGAAAGATATGTGTCTCCTCCCAGCCTCATGTCATGCCTGCCCACCCCATGCAGATGTCTCAGGTCCCTGGAGCATCTCACTTTACACTAAAAGCCTGTCTGGTTAGCTGAGCTATTGACATGTCATTAATATGGTTGCCTAAACTAACTAAGCTAACAAATCAAGATTTCCTTTATAACAAGTAGGAAAATAAGTGATTAGGATATATTTCAGGTAGCCTATTTTAGGGATTTACTTTAGAATGAGATATACCATATCCAGGGGAGCCGATTTCTCTTCATTCTTAATAAAGAGAAGGAAACCAGCTCGGAAGTAGGCATTTAGAGTCAGGAAGCTGAATCCCAGCTCTCAGGAGTGACCCAGACCACAAGGGGAAATCCAACATTACTTCAAATTCACTGCAGAGACACAGAGGAGTCATAAATGTTTGATGGACCACTGCAACCTCAGTCAAGCAGCACAGCTGATCTGGGCGTTAATTATGAAGCAAGTTCAGGTTAAAATCTCAGTGCAAGAGGTTTAAGATGATGGGTTTTAACATGCATTTGTGATGGAGTAAGAAAACAATCACAGCCATGTCCGCTTCAGCACGCTGGGGGCTGAGGTACAGCCTCTGTGTGCCTGAGTCCAGAGCTGCAATTCTTGCTTTAACCCAGTGCCACTGTTTTTCTGCTAAAAGTGCTAAGCTTCTCCAAGAGGTGCCATGGTAACAGGCACCTTGGAACTGCTTCCCAGATTATACAGCATGTTATGCAAAGTGGCCGGGCAGGTTTTCTGCTTTTAATATTCAAAGGACTACCTTTGAGGTAGCCCATATATTTTCAAACCCCTAAATCCCTTGACACCTGGACACTTTGTATGTAGCCCTGAACATAGCACAGTTTTGCTCCCAGACTTTGGAAAATCATTTAAAAGTAGAGCAAGCATAAAGAGCACAAGGCATTTTCATCTGACAGAGAGGTTGCAAGAGGCAAACAAATGAAGACACAGGGAGGAAAATAAGCCATACCTACCCAAGAGAAAGGGTCTGGCTACAGAAAGGCACCAAGTCAGCAAACAAAAATTAGTCTTGTAGTTTCTATGAGGATAAAGGATGCTGTTTTTAGCTACACTTGCCATTAGCCAGACTCATGTTTCATTCAAGTAGGATTAAAGGCTTGTGCCATGCATTCGAAGGGACCATTCTCCATCTCCCCATCATACCCTCCCCTCCTTTTGCACCCTTATCATGCTGCTTGTCAGCGCTCATGTCCACGGAGCTTTATGCAGGAGCTGGGCACTAAACTGGTCCCATCACGCTACGATTCCTCAAAACCCTTGGGCCACGAAGTGCTGCAGCCCAGGCGGGAGAACAGAACAGGCAGCGCTTCTCAGCTCTCCTCACTGCAGGGCAGGACATCAGCCCTCATCCACCTCAGCCACACTCGCACCCCTTCCTCTGCAGCCCTGCCCTGGGCTGGGATGCTCCAGAGGGCAGCCGGGACTCCTGGAGCACAGCACATGCCTGCCAGCCTGCTCCTGCCCATCTGGTGTTACTCTCTCCATGCGAGTCCCAATAAATTAGACAAAACTTCCCTCAGGAGGCTGTTAGAAAAGCCCTGATTTATGCAAGCCTAGCAAATAGGCACTTGGATACCATGGTAATTAGCACTGTGAGAGAAGGAAAAAAACCCAAAAACCAAACAACAACAGTTTTTCTTCTTTTTAATCTGATTTGTGAATTCTCTAGGGAATTTGGTTTTTTGCATATGCACATACCATATGGACAGGCAAGGACAGAGGCACGGTCTTTCTGAAATCCCTGATGCTCACCTGAATTATGAGCAGTATGGAAATTCAAAATAATCTCAGCCAGTCTCACTTCCACCTTTATTAAGTGTCACAAGCACAGTACTTGAGTGACAGGCAGATTTTCTGCACCAAATGCATTCAGTTGCTCAGACCTGAAAGACCAAATACTCTCTGAATAAATACTCTAATTTGTTAAGCCTTCTATCACTGTCTTTTCCTTCCTCCCTGACAATTATGTTAACCTCACCACTGGCTCATTGCCTCCTCTCACCACTATTGCTTCACCTACCCATCCGGCTAAATCAGTAGCTTGGAATCACCTCCCAGATCTTCCTGTCTATCCTCCACACATCTGCTACTTAAATCCCTCCCAAGGAAGCAGCTTGGCCATCTTCTACCTATAAAGCTTAAGCTGTTTGCATCCAAACTCCAAGAGTTGGTATCCACTCAGATTTCTCCACTGCCTTACTTTGCTCCAGGACTGGCCTTTCCTCTCCTAAGTGTGCTCATGGAGAGAATGAAAGCCACTTCAGTGGCCTGACTTTGCCTCTGCATGGAGCCTCTTTCCTTCCCCTTTCCTCACACCTTTTCAGTTTGGACTGTATTTGGTGGGCACAGAGAGCAGATTACAACACTGTTAGCTGCAAACCACCAGTACAGTGTCTTGTCCATCTAGAGAAAATACATTTGCAAGGTGTATCCATGCAAAGGCCCTGGATTCTAAAAGGTGAAAACCTGTGGGTCAGAACTGGAGACATGAGAAGGGCTAGGTGAAAAGGCTCTCCAGGGAAGTGGTCACAGCACTAAGCCTCCCGGAGTCCAAGAATTTCAATGCTCTCAGGCACATGGTGTGCTTCTTGGGGTTGTCCTGTACAGGACCAGGAGCTGGACTTTGATGATCCTTGTGGGTTCTTTCCAACTCAAGATATTCTACAAATCTGTGAACACATCTGACTTGCTGGAATGCTCCCGCTGTTCCCACAACAGAGAGGACGCATCTTAGGGAGATGAATGAAGAACCCTTTCCTGACTGCAACCGACAAACATGAAGTTCTTAGGTCAACTAACACATGAAATAGTTGAGTGATAAATAATCAAAGAAAAGCCATGATGTTTCAATGTATTGCCTAATATCAAAAGACAAAAACCCTGGCAACAGTGTGAAAATAGTAAAATTAAAAGCAGGCCTTTAATGGAAACTCCCAGTGGTCATGGGCATACCTGGCATCGGATTTCTACCATTTTTATAAGTTTAAAATATTAGCATATCTAATAAATATTGTCCAATTAGAAGAGTAGCTGGTTAGGTAATTTCCCCTGGGTTCTTCCCCATTGTTGTTCCAGGGGCTTCTTTGCCCCATTTCTTGTTGTGTCTCCTCAGATTTTGGTTGGAAAGCAAAATGTCCTTGTCCGGCTTCACTTCTTGAAAATAAGACTAAACAGTATTTCAAGAATGTGTTAGAAGGTTAGCTTATTATTCTAAAATCTAAGAGAAAGGACAGGAAAAAGATCAGGAGCTATATAACTATGTAATAATAGTCTACAGAATATATGAAAAAATATATGAAAAGCAAAACTCTTTAAGCATCAGATGGGTGTGAATTTTTTTAATCTTTAGGGAAAACTGCTTTGGCAAAGAAGAATGAGCAGGTGAATTTCACAAGATGGGACTGTGAGATCTGAGAAAGGAAAATGAAGATGAAGATGAACAAGATATTTTGATGATGATACTCTTTTTTTCTTGGACCTACACATTAGCCATTGTCCCACCTCTTAATCTCCCCAGGCAACTCTAAATCCTGATCCCTGTTCTAGACCAAGCCTAGAAACTGCCAACAGCTGATGAATGATCTTGCAGTTGTTCTCCCTGCCATACAATAATATAACAATACTTGTTACATAGAGTCATAGAATTACTGAGTTTAGAAAAGACCGCTGGGATCATCAGATCCAACCACTAACACAGCTCTGACAGGCCCACCACTAAACCATATTCCTAAGCATCACTTTTTTTGAATAAAGACCAAGACATCTTGAAGGATAGACAGGTTGGATCCAAATGCTTTGTCTTTCAACAGGTTTTGATTTCCTCATGCCCATTTTGTACGTGTAAGTATTCTTACAAGGCACGACTTCAATTTTCAATTTTCACCGTGTTGGTAAGTAGTTTCTCAAACCCCATATTATGCACAGTCCATGCACAAATTATTCTGGTAATAGCAAAGGCATTATATAAAAAATGTAAAAGACTGAGTAAACAAGTAGCTCCTGGTTAAAAGTCTGAACCTCTCTTTGGCTTTAGTGCAAACATTTCCCCTCGAGTGTGCATCCAACTGAATTATTTACCTCTCTGAGGAAGTGTTTTTTAACAGAGAAATGGTCCTCAGAAGCACAAAACAAGACAGTCATTTAGACATGTCTGCCTGTGTATCTATCCGGTCATCACCTATGCATATTTACTTGTTGATGAAAGAACCAGAGCAGTTCCCAAAGTCTTGTCCAGATGTGTTTTTCTGTCACAAGAAGCCAATTAGGAACCAATTTTGGAGGCACTGAGTATCTCCTGCTGCCACTCCAAGAACAGCTTGCTTAGATATCAACTCCTCTGTTCTTTAGGTTTATCTCCCTCATGAGAAGTTCAATGGTTTACATTAAAGCCATTTAAAAACAATTTAGTGTTCTTATTTTTTGCTAAGCTGTGGGCTATATGGTTTTAATTGGAGTTAGTAAAGATTTAACTGATATCAGTATGAGCTGTTCTACTGTACAGAGAGTTCATTCCTATTAAAAACATGCCTTTATTAGGTTTATGGATGTTTCTTATATATATCAGACATCACAATCTCTAGAGGGCTTTAAGATGCACAAAGGAAAGATGATGCTTATCTTTATTTTTACTTTCTTCTGCACTAAGCTACCCAAAACCTCACAGACCCATCTTAACTAAACA
Organism: Mystacornis crossleyi; assembly: GCA_013400655.1. Lineage (NCBI taxonomy): Eukaryota > Metazoa > Chordata > Aves > Passeriformes > Timaliidae > Mystacornis > Mystacornis crossleyi. The sequence continues at coordinate 63,825 of VYZQ01008925.1, forward strand.
GTGGGTTTTTTTCGGTCTTTGGGCATCTCTCAATGCACCTGGGAAGTAGAGAACAATTTTCTTCCCAACTTGCCTACAAGAAAGTGTGCTGGCGAGCAGCCCTAATCTCTAGCCATACATGAGCTGGATCCTGAGTTCAGCTCACCAGGCACTAATCCATGAACTACTCTTCTCCTTTTACCCTATACCTTTCTCTCTGTTCCTATAATGCACCTGGCTTAGCCCTAAAGATGACACAAAGTCTCTGATGAAACTATAGGGCCAGGGCACCCATAGATCTCATCCCCCCTGAGACTGAGGACAGACCAGAGCACTTCCTGCTTCCTCCATCCACCAGGGTTTTCTTTCAAGGCAAAGAGATATGGCATCCCTGGGTCTTAGCCTGACTTTCAGTTTGGAGACCACCCAAGGACCCTAAAGCAGGGAAGTGCTCTTGGGTATTGACAGCTTAAATATAACTTAGAACTACTTGCAAAAAAACCCTAAATTTGGCAAACAGCTTCCACCCATTTTGTTCAATGTGCTTCATTAAGTCAGATGCAGTGGCTGATGTTTCAAGGGGCCTGAGTGCCAACACAGTCTGAGCCGCGAGAAGTTCTCCTGTGGCTGCCAAAGAGATTATGTGAGAAATCATCACAGCAAAAGAAATACTTTGAGTGCAGCAGGGAGCAGGAAAGACAAATATGGACTTGAAGAAGAGACGAAATGCTCCAGTGCCAGATTTTAAACTGCACACCGTGGCGTTTGCTCTCCTTCTTTCTTAGGCAAAACTCAAAACCAGCTGTAGTGCTGCTGTTTCAGAAAGCCTGGAAAAGAGTCTTGGTGGTATAGGCATTCAGCAATCTGGTCTCCTTTCTGTTTGCTAGGACTGGAGACCTTCTCAAAGAAAATCACACTCGATTTTTTGTGAAGAAAATTATTATACAAGAAAGGAGATAGGACCCACCTAATTTTATAAACCTCCAAAGCCATAAATATTATTTATATATGTACTGGATGTTAAGGAGAGCTCTTGCTGGCAGAAAAAAACCCTGTAATAATGTGAAGCACTAAAGCTCTCATCTGGAGATGCAGTCAGGAGAGAAAATGAAAAGGGGGAATCTGTAGGCAGATTTTTGACAAAAACTGCTGGTTCTATCCAGGCGAGACTAGGAGATGAGTGCCAAGATTCCTGCAAGTTTTTTTCAAACTTGGTCCCCGTAGTATGGCTCCCATATCCATCATCTGGCACCTCTTTGGAAGTGCAGAGTGCTCTGGCCATTCTCCTTGGGATGTGCAGGGATGCAGCGTGTTGGCACTGCTGGGTCTGTGCTGGAAACCTCACCAGCCCTGCACATCCCCCTGCTGCTGTCTAACACAGATGTGTTTTGTTTGGAAGTGGGGGCAGACGGCATGAATTCATTTATTTCTGCTGCACAAACACAAAACAAAACAAAAACTAAAACAGGAGGTACAAGAAGAGGCTGTACTCTGCATCCTGATCCCAACATCCTCACAAATACAGCTCAGTCCTTCAGGAAGCTACCAGATGGAGACTATGGTAATTTTAAAGAGAAAAAAACACAAATACCATTTTGCAAGGTGGGGGCTGTACACTTAAGTTTGCATTTGGCAGAGCAACAGACCTTATCCGTCTGAAATACACCACTTAGAGTGGCACTCCACAAAAATAAGCCTTTGCTTCTACCGCCCCCACTGCCCACTCTTTTACTGGAGCTCAGAGCTTGCGTAGGGTTTTGGGCAGCGGAGCCTACCCCCTCCTGTAGCATCCAGAAGAGAAGAGCAATTTTTCTTCCAGAAAGAGGAAATTCAAGGAGGTTGACAGGAACACAGGTGGAGAAGTGAGCTCCCACCATTTTATTCAAAAGACCAAAGATCAGTCAGTTACTGGTGGGTGGGACAACACTTTTAAATGATGTTTTAAAGCAAATGCTTGACTTCATCCTGGCCTTGTGCAGGACTTACAGCTCTGAGCTACAGTCCCACCCAGCTAACTCAGTGTTTTCCTGGGTTGTCCCACCCCAGTGCTGACCAGCCCTGGGACTATTCAACCACTCATGACATCTTTATCATCTAAAATAGAAGGCAAAGCTCTCCTGTTACCAGTTCTTCCTGAAAAAATTCCTGAATTTTCACAGTGGATTATATCCATCTGCATACACACAGACACTCATTTCTGGATTCTAAAAGAGGTATTTTTTTCCCAAAGGCTAAAAAATCAAAAACCAAAACAGCATGAAGAAAGATTATTTCTATAAACCGACACTCAGGAGTGCCTCACAGGGTACATTCAGTATCTGGAAAGACATGGAGCCTGCATCTGAAGTTGTGCCAATGTTACTCCCCGGGCTAAGACTGTGATGCCTTAGCATCAACTGCAAGCTCAAATTCCTTGGCTATTTTCACTGCTTGGCTCTTGGGTCCAGCTGTGCCACCAAAGCAACAGCAATGGTCATTCTTACCTGGGCAATCCTTGAACACAGACAGACAGTCAGAACACAACTCCAGATCACAGCCCATATCCCACATCCTCACCTCACAGCCCTCACAAAGCTCCTGCTCAGAGCTGCACAATGCTCAGCCCTCTGACACAGATGATGGAGCCATCACTGCAACCCATGGTCTGCCAGTTCTGGGGCACTTGTGCACTTCTGTGTATGGACCGACTAGAGGATGTGCAGAATCCCGTTCAGGCAGACAACAGCCAACAGTCACATTTGTAAAGGCACTGCAGATTTGATAGGTTATGCAGTCAATGACTGAAGGAGCAATCCCATGGGATTGAGGGCAGTGGGGTGCAAAAGTGAAAAATCACCCCTGCCTTGAGCAGGAGATGATTCAAGGAGTCCTCAGCAGTGAGGCTTGATGCAGCTTTGCTTGGCCAAGCTTAGTTTCTTCCCTTGTGAAAACAATGTCAGTACTTACTAGGTAAACTAAGGAGAAGGAGCACTCTTCCTCCTGACCAGGAATACCAGTAATGAGCAGCCTTCCTGCATGGGCAGATTGTGACACCTCATCAGGGAGGGTTCCCTGGCACTGACAGCCTGCAGGGGTAAATCACTAGCTCATCTGTACCTCCTGTGCCCCTACATCAGGAACCTTCTGATAGGTAGTAAGGACATTACACCAGTGTTTTGGAAGAGAGATACTTTGAGCTGCACGGCTTTCAGGGGGCATGCATAAACCCAACTGCCTGAATAGGGGAGGTTTGCAAACCTGGGATTTGCAGAAATAATCTGACCAATAACACCAAGGTTGTGGGTTCAATCCCTTCACAGGCCATTCACTTAAGAGCTGGACTTCATGATCCTTGTGGGTCCCTTCCACCTCAGAATATTTAGTGATTCTGGGATTTATGGAGCCCCTTGGAGAATGAGATGAAAAAGATGTCGTGAGACTGAGACAAAAGTAATCTCGCTGTGGGAAGTCTCACTTTCTTCACCAGGCTCTCCCCATTTCACCTTGTACCTGAGCACTGCAGCAGGTCCCCACTGTGTGCATGGGTCTTCTCCAAAGCCCTTTGGGCAGATAATCAGGTCTTACCAAAAAGAGGCGATTTTGTTGAACAAGATCACAAAGGACTTCCCTATTTACAACGTGTGTAGGAGAAATATTATGATCCCTTGCATAAACTAGAACAGCAAAGAGTTCATTCAGATTTTTCTTCTCTCAAAGTATGACTTTTTTTTGTATGCGGTTACCAGGGAGAACATTAGCTGCTAAACTGTGAGCTGATGAGACTGTGAGACGATAATGAAGTGGTACTGGCTTTCAGCACTTCAAAATGGATTTCCTGTTGCTGCTGCTGACTCCTTGGCTGCTGCTTTCTCATGGATGTCTTCACCAAATGCTGCACTTTTAGACATCTCGTGCTAAAAATTCTTATTTTCTTCCTATGTGCTGGTTCCTTCCATCATATTTCTGTGATCTAAATGAAGCTGTCTTACACAATTTAAAAGCAGTAAATATTCTGAAAAAGGGGTAGCTGTCTCTTCCATATCCATCCACAATTTTTATCTCTGACCTGCTTGCCCTTGCCTCCACTGCTCACATTCACCCTTATTTTCCTCCTCAACTGGGAGAAAAAAATCTCATTTTATTGCTATCAGTCTCACTCTCCAAGGCAGAAGATCTGTGTGTGTCCATATTTTCTGTGTTCATCTAAGTGCAGTCAAGGAGCACCTTGTCCTTTGGGTAAGGACTCAGACAGCAAACTGACTCCTTCAATTAATGGTTTAAAGCTCACAGCAGAGGAGATGTCACAAAGCATCTCCCTCTATACTAAAATCAGAATCTCTCTGTACTAGAAGAAACATTTTTAAGAGTCAAAAGAACTTTCAATTGCCACTTTTTTGAAAAATAGATGTATTTTTCTGCCATTTTTGTCCAGTTGTATTATCTCATTGTAATTCTTAAGCTTTGTAGCTTAGTAAGTCTAGGAGTCCCCTTTTTGGCTCTGCATGAAAACAAATATAGACATGGACAGTTCCAAAGTAGCGTTTCTGTGTTAATGCTTTCACCCAGCCATTTTCCACCCCAGAGGAAAATGTTTCTAAGCAAAGACTATTACAGCATGAGACACAAGCTGTGATCTCTGGGATGAAACGTTACATTTTATTAACCTCAAATATAAAGTCTCTCTGTTCTGGCAAAGAAATTGTACAGATCTTACCAAGAGGGTTTTTAATAATTATTGTCAGAGAGGCAGTAGCTGCGGAAGGTGGAACAACCTCCCAGTAAAACCCTACTGGTGTTAACAAATTGTAAATTAGATGCTGTGAGCACCTGCCCACTGATATAAACTGTTTGCTTTTGATAGAGTCTGAATCTTCTTCTTCTGTGTAGAAGGATAATGCTACTTGATGCTATAGTCTCATTACAAGAAAAAAAA
>VYZQ01008925.1:71585-88864 GCA_013400655.1 Mystacornis crossleyi
AAAATAAAAATAGAAGATAAAAAGTCTTACGAACTAGGGTACAAGTGTCTCAGCATGAAAAAATCAGGTAGAAATCAGGGTCTTGAGCAATTATTTTCATGTTTTCTAATAATGGATTTCGGTGATAAACTTAAGAACTTTTCTTCCAGAAGAAAGTAATTACAATGTTCAGGGCTAGTACTATCGAAATAGACCACTAAACCTGGCTGTGGAAGACAGTGCTGGGTAGTCAGCTGTGGTGCCATTTTATATGTGGCCATTGCAAATCCAGCTATGGGTATATCAAAGTGCAAGCAGCAACATTCACCAAAGCAAAAGCAATCAAGACACTGATGCCTAAGGAACTGCTGCTCATGACTCAGCCATAGCCTCATGGATGGCTCTCAGCCCCTTAAAAAAATATGAAGTTAAAAGTGGTTTTTCAATCCCTCTAAAAGTGTTTTCTTACATAAAAGCAGGTTTGTGCTAATGGAATTTATTTCACATTCGCAATGGCCTGAGAATACATATTTTCTTCAGCTTATGAGCAAATTCTTGGCAAGGCAGTCACCCAGTGCCTTGTGACTGTTCAGGCACACTGTGCAGATCCAGACCTGTCTCTGGGTTTTGGACATCACAAAGTCCCTTGAAGGCTCACTCTACATTTTGACACTACTTCCAACCCAGAATGAAGCAGCTCTCAATTCTGATTTGCACTAACACTCCTCTCTTAGTGCCTTTGGAGATGTTCAGATCCAGGGTTCTGCTTCAGGTCTGTTTGGGAGAAAACATAAGGAAGAATTTTTCTAGATAGAGCTGCTTATTAGAGGAACTGGCAGCAAGACTGGCAGGATCCTTTTACTGTCACTAGGCTTTGACAAGCTGGTAGGAAGCAAGCGTAGCTGTGATCAAATGACAAAACACAGAAGCTCCTTATTTCTTTTAATTGCTGAATTTCATTTTGGGTGCCTGAAAGGTATCCAAAGAACAGTTCCCTCTGAAGCACACTGCTTCTCTGGACTGTGCAGCTCAGTGCTGGCAGAGGCTGCTGTAGGTAGAAAAGTCCCATCCTACCAGCCTTGGGTCCTGTGCCACAGGGCTTCCAGGAATAGAGGGTGCATGAATGTTTGGAGGTCAACCACCTTGGCCATAAATCCCAAACCTGGTCTTTCTGAGACAGGGCAAGCAAAGGGTAAGAAAAGGACTAATCTGTTTTGTGCTTAAAAAAAATGATATCTGCCATTCAGCATCAGCTGCAGAATGCAACAGATTTATGAGTTACATAAATTTCTCTATTTCCTCAAAGTTAGTCACTGACTCCTCAAAAAGGTAGCTCAGAAACCATTATTTTGTTCAAAGAATGCTTATAGTTAGATTATTCCCAATATTAATTACTCACTTAAAGGTTCCCTCCCTTGCATGAGAGTTCATCTTTCTTCTGTTCATTGCCAATAAATAAGCCTCAGGAAAATATATGAATCTTAAAGGGAGTGAAGGAAAATGTAAAAGAAGCTCTAGCCAGCTAGTTTGGATCCAGACTTGAAACAGCCTGAAATACAAGCATGTTTAAATTCAGGATTTTGTGCTCTGCCACTATAGGCAGTATTCCTTTATTTTAAAGAGAAAAAAAGCAATTTGAACTAGAAAAAAAAGCCTTCTTGAAAACTATTTTTAAAATTACCCTTAAGGAAGAGTGAATTCATGCTGTGCAATTTGCAAGATAAGTGCATTTGGAGCAATTCACTGATAAAATAGCATGATGAAAGGTGGCAGGGAGTGATTGACTTCACATTAGCGTGCAAGGGCACCAGCAGCTCAGGTAACTATAAACACATGATTCTAGAAAAATAAATATATGAGAGAATTCGTTTGTAGAATTGTAATGTAACAAAGAAACAATGTAAACCATTGTTTCTCCAGTTGCACACAGACACACATAGCTAAGAAATACTGGAAACAAAGAGTCAGGAAACAAGAACTTCCCCAGGGAGTGTTCCAAAAACCTTGCCCAAGACATCTTGCCACGGGCAAGGTCAGAGCAGTCAATGAAGAGATTGCAGGAGATCAACTAAAAAAAAGAGGCTGGTTCGTGTGGCTTTGTTCCAGCTCACTACATCACTACCATGGGCAGGCTCCAGCCATACAGCAGCACTTGGGACAGGACAGCCTCACACCTGGACAGGCGACACTGGTTACAAGTGGTGTCAAAAACAGTGCAAGGTTTACTGATCATGTCTCCTGTGCAGGAAACTGGTGGAGTCCACTTGTGGAAGATTTCTGTAAGCAGAACCTTTGCTACTTCCCTCTGACAGGGAGGGAGTCCTGCTGCTCCCTGGCTGCCGCAGCTGGGGTAACACCAAAACAGGAGACCAACTCACGACACTCACTTAAAACCAGACAGCCACTTATCTAAATGCGAATTTCAATGGGGAGTGACTCCACCTATTTGGGGATTTGTTTAGCTGTATACTACTTGCCAGGTGAGTTTCTTAAAGTGTTAATCATGCCACGACCTGCCGAGGTGTCATAGCACATACCTCGCATCTAAAAACCTAGGACACAGGATGGCCATATTTCACAGATGGAAGCTGAGGCTACAACTTGTCTGCTATTGTACAAGAAGAGCAGTAATTGATGTGTTTAATGTCTTGCTCACAAGGTCACTGTTCCTTCTGACTCAGAGAATTTCTGGAGCCAATTGATTTTTCTAAAGTGCAGCCTTGCACTAAGTAGGTTGGTTTGATTTTGTTTATTTGGGACTTCTTTTCCTATTTGGGGAGTTGCATCAGTTCAAGCTGGTATCCGGATGAGATTTAAAACCCCACATGCTATGCAGAATGTGGTATTTCTTTTTCTTCTCAACACCTTCGTGAGACAATCCCAGGTCACTTTTTAACTCAGTGTCATTGCAGTTCTAAGCACAGTCTGCCCCTGACTGTTCATTCATGTCCCCAAGACACCCCTTCATTTGTGTCAATACACCGAGCATGGGCTGTTATGGGAAACCCAATCAGTGAGCTGAACTTCCACTGCTGAAGTTTTCTGGCCCCACAAATATCTGCCAGCATGATGCGGGGGTAAGGCTGAGGGAAGGAGCTCTTCCAGCTTGCATGGCAGCTCAGAAATCTGTAGTAGCAATAGACCCAGAGAGGTCAAAAGCTCTTTCCATCCTTTGCAGGAATATTATCACATGTACTTTTCATGCCACACTTAAATGTAACACTACCATCCCATCAAGCAGTTGGACCCCACTGAACTTAAATTTTTAATCCACCAAGCAATATGCTGCTGACTTACCACATTAAGTCCAAAGTGTTTGTCAGATTTCAGTCTTGGAAGAGAGATTATCAAATTTCAATTCCTTGGAGCTTCAGCTCAACATAGGAGGTTATGAGGGCAACAGACAACCCTGTGCACCAGGTAGAGCTGTGCAGTATGCCACAGACATGGAAAAAAATATGTGTCCAAAATACTACAGAAGTTCTATACAGACAGTCCCAAAATTGTCATACAACCTTTCTATTTGACTCATTTCCAGAATTAGAAAGCAAAAATCTGATTCCACCCTGGAGGATTTGTTCAAAAGACAAAGAATGTCAAAATCAAACTGATTTACTGGATAAGAAATTAACGGTCAAAAACCACAGATAACAGATAGGGGAGTCCATTGATCAGACAAGGGGAAAGAATACACTGCTGAAGGAATCCTTTCTTGTGTTGAGGACAGGAAGAAAGACAGACCTTGCAGCTATTATTCTTTCCTTTAAGTACAAATACTTCAGTGTCAAGATACATGAGCAGGGTATTTTTTAGCCATGGGCCTCTCCAGAGAATTGAAAGCTGTTGTTAGATGACTTTCAGGCTCCTCCTTCAGTTTATCTAACACAACAGAAGATAGAACAAATAGAGCCACATAAATTTAAACACAAGAGTAACTATATATAACACCTTATAGCCCTATGTATGCATCAGAGATTTTTGTCTTACAAATTCCTACTCTCAAACTCTTACCATGACTATTTAGTATTTTTACCACCTATGGCTTTGCAGATTCGTGTGTTCTTATTCCCTTTTATGTTTATATGCATAAATAAATATTTATAGATAAAAACTTCACATTCACTATGCATATTCTGTGACAAAATAGTAACGAATGTATCATATTCCTGGAAACCACTTCCAAAAACACATATGAATGAAAATGTGATTATAGGAGTAGTTAGCCTGGATTTAGGAAGAGGAAATCATGCTTTGCAAATCTGACAGCCTTATTCGATGAAACTACTATCTTGGTGGATGGAGTGAAGTAGTTGACACTGTTTAATCTTGACTTTAGTTAGATTCTCAACAATGACCCTCATAACATCTCCATAGGCAAACCAGTGAAGCACAGGCTGGAAAACTGGTGGTGAGGTGGGTTGAAAATTGGCTGAACTGGGCTTAAATGGTTCTGACAAGCATCACAACGTCCAGCTGGAGAGCAGTCACTAGTGGTGTATCTCAGGGATGGACGTTGGGGATAATGCTGTTTAACATGCTCATCAGTGACCTGGATGATGAGACAGGCTGCACCCTGAGCAATTTGCAGATAAAGCAGAAGTTGCAGATAACACCAGCAGTTGCACTGCCATTCATAGAAGGATCTTGAAAGACTGGGGAAATGGGACAACAGAAACCTCATAAAGTTTAACAAAAATAAAGTCCTGTCCCTGGAGTGGGATAGTCCCAGGCACCAGTACATCTTGTGGGCCACCTTGCTGGAAAGCACAACACTCCTGAAAGGTGACTAAATATTATGCCCATAGTAAAGCTAGAAAAGCTGAAGCGGAGCAAGGACAGCAAAAAGGGACCTGTAGACTCCAAAACAGAATGAGTACTGCTTTAATACATAGGGAATTTCCCTCCATTCATTGGATACCAAAAATTCTATGACAATGACTACTTAAAAATTCTGAAACAGACTGGTAGGAATGAGAGGGCGACATGACCTGAATTTCTGCTGGTCTCTTAAAGAGTCTTAACTCAGTATTGCCTCTCTTGCCATTAATTGGACTTTTGCTATCGAGTCTGTTCTAACCAGGCCACTTTAATTAGGAAAGTAATCTTTTCTTCTTTCCTTTCCTGCAGACAAAGACTGGGATATATCGAAAGGGTATCTCACAAGGACATGAAAAGCATTCATATTAATAATATTATTTCTGTTAATGGGAATAACTGCTTTCAAACTGGATCAGTGTAATATGCAAGATAGATCTGAAAGCATTTGGGGTTGTTTGTTACGGTATTGAGTTGCTTAGGGGATTGTAATTATGGCTTAGATTAGAAAAACATCAACAGGGCTGAAACTGCCCAAATGGCTAATTTCTTTTTGATATAACAATTGATATTTCTTGAATTGTCAATAATCCAGTTGTAACTCACATGTTGCTAATATTATTTTCACCTCAGAGGGAGCTGGAGCAAATCTTTGAGGAGTTTGCTGGATGGAAGTCTTTCTTAAACACGAAAAAGAAGCACAGAGAACTTTCCAAGAAATAAAATTTACACAAATTCAAATACTTGACTTTTATTTGTAGAGGGACTGATATAATGAAGTGGTTTCGAAAATTTCCCAGAAGTTGGTATATGTGCTGGTTTAAACCCAAAATTAACATTGTGGGAAACACAAAAGGTGAAAAGNGCAAGGGAGTGACAAAGCCAAAGCCGACAAACGGGGTGTCTTCTATTTGCTGCATATTTGAGAGAACAGCATGACCAAGAGGCAGAATACTAACCTTCAGAGATGGCTTTAACAACTCCTGTTGTGCTCCTCTGAGCTTTGTTTGTTACGATTCTGTATGCTTTCCCATTTTCATTGCTCTCTGAGTTCCAGGAGAATCCACATTCCTCTATGAAAAAGAACAATGCTTAGGCACTACAGGCAGGGGCAGTGCTAGGCTGGCACTTCCAATCACATCTTTGCCAGCATATGGAATTTATTGGTTTGCATAACTCTTCCGCTGAAGCCCCTGCAGTCTGCTGCTGCCCTGAATCACAGAGGGCTTGGCAGGCACAGAGGGACTGGGCTTCACTAACCCAGCCTTTGGACCACAGGTCTCAAGAGGTCCTTCAAGCCATGAATGAAGCAGATATTTACAAACGGAGGTGATGAAAGAAGCAATATCTATCCAAGCAGGTCAGAAGTTCTTCCTCTACAAAGGAAGGCATGACTGAGTCAGACCTGGCTGCTAAGGATTACAAATGGAGGCACTGGTTTTCTCGGGCTCCTCATATCATCCAACATTTTGGTTCCTGGTCTGATTAGTATTTTTATGATCATAAAATGTTCTAGCTGTTCACAGTGTAAGAAATTGTATGAACATGTCACACCATTAAATGCTATTGTATTCCTATGTCTTTCTATTCTGGATGTATCTGAAGTGTGAAAAGGCCTTAAGAGTCCTTTAGTGACTTACCGTTGTTGGTTTTGCAGAGAAATACAATGAGAAATTTCATGCAACTCTTTTGAGTGCAGCTTTTTCTCAATAATGTGATATGGTCAATTAATTTTTAAAGCAGCCACTAATAGAGCTTGCCTGTAAGCTAGATATTAGTCGTAGAGGAATAAACAGTGACAGATTTTGTTCAATTAACCCAAGAGCAGCTCAGCAATTAGTGTATCAGTATTTGCTGTTATATTGTGCATCCTCTGATGTCTGAATCACTCTGCTGCTTTTCGGTTTGGATGTCTGCAAAAGATCTCCAAGCACTCACTGCTCTAGATAATAAACAGAACATTAGCTTGGAAGGAAAAATTGGATTTCATTCAAAGTCCCATGTCTGTTCTGTTGTGTTGTGAGGCTGTTCTTTCAGTTTTCAAATATATAGCTCACTCATGGACATTACTATCTGCTGGCATTTCTGAGTAAGAAGAATTTTTTAGCAAAAAAGGGTTATTACAGTAAGTGCAGGAAAGTATATCGATTAACATTACTTTCAATAGATCCAAGAATGAGGGTGCTGGTAAGAAAGCTAAATGTAACTAACCCTCAATACAATTCCCACCAGTATTACTGCAAAAGAACTTGCCTAATTAGGGGCCTATCTGTTCAGAAGAAATAAAAAGAGCCATATTCTGATCTTGAACACGCAGATTTGTATTGACATAATTCTCCCAATTCCATTCTTGTTACCCCTTACTTAGTGTATACCAGCACCAAGCAAATTATGAGGAGAATGTCATCTGCCATGTCTCATGTTGTTCTGTGAATATTTCTGAATCACAAAGAAGGTGAAGAAAATATGTCTATAGACAGCATTTACCCTCAGTTGCAAGCACTACAATGAATACAGTAGATATAGGAACTGCATGGTGGAGAGGTTAATTATAAGCCATTATAACCATTAGTATAGTAGTATTATGCAACTTTCGTGCTCAAAGTGTTTTATACTCTTTTGCCTCCCTTTGTGAAAAGTTCATGACCACAGTTTCAGACTGCATAACAAAAAAATAAAAAGAAACCCAGCAGTAAATCTCAGTTCCAAAGGTCTTGCTAAGCATTGCCAGAACAGGTCCAAGAATCTTAATCTAGCCTTAAACATCCATAGTATCAATATCTGTATCTGAAATATTCCCCATTGGTTCTCTCTCTACTCTACAGGGAGAAACATTCACTTGTAAATTATGACACATCTGGCATACTTTCAGTATCTATTTTGGAATAAGCTGAAGTGTCCATTACTTTCCCATTGATTACTAAAGTAGATGAGATGATGAGATCATCTGTGTAGGTGTTTCCATTTGGTCAGATCAGGCTCACCTTTTAAAAGTATTTTTGTAAGGGGAGTGGAAATAATGGTACCAAGCTTGCTTGATTCTAAGAACTGAGTAACTCATTAGCATGGGGATCAGTCTAAATTGTCCTTCACCAGGGAGTATCCGTCAAAACATTTCTCTGTACAAATACAAGAAGTTTTGAACAGTCTGTTCCAGCAGCCCACCATTTGATTTCTCCAGGCATTTGTATCGCACTTCTCACCTCTAAAATGCAGCTGGCAAGATGCTAATAGGAGATGCAAGGGAGGTTTGCTGCCTCCTCCTCAATTCCGTTCTAGGAATTGTCCAAGAATAGTCAAGGCCAAAGAATTACAAATCATAAAACAGTTCAGAAATGTAATTAAGTGGGTAACAGTCAGTGGTGGACATGTAGCTTCAGGTACTTCCCATGCATATGGAAACCCTCTCTCAGGATTTTGATGGTCACCATATAAAACTACTGAGTAGCCTCAAACATCCAGCCCAACCACCTCTTACACTGACCTGGAAATAATGGAAGTAGGAAAAAGTCCTGCATCAGTGACAACATAAGGTTTAATATCTTGTGCTTATACTGGACCAGAAAAATGAGATTTCACCTCTCCAACAAGGAACTGATCGAATCCTTCTAACATTTTGACACTAAAAAAGGGGCATTGTAGATGGAATTTCTATTTTAGGTCTTTTTTCATGGGTTTCTAAAATGTGTTAGTTATAAATTATCACTCCCTGAAGGGCTTGCACAGCTAGATCGAGGGTGGTTAAAGGCAATTGTATCACCAGCAGAGGACAAAATCTTACAACTTCTGGAAATTTTGTGTAGGCTTTCCCTGTTCAAATATATGGCACAGTGTGGCATGTCCAGAGTGATCCCAGAGTTTCATCTCTTTTCCCTGCTCTCCAACTAAGACCTATAGATGAGAAAGGACAAGGGAAAACTCGCCCTAGGTTTGGCACAGGACCAACAACCTACAGCCTGGCCCTTGCAGCACTGTTGAAGATCATCCAGCAGACCCAAAGAATGGTAAGGTCAACACACCCAGAGCAGTCCCATTCTTGCTAACGATGTTCACCTCTTGTTGGGAATGGTGCTCCCTTATCTTAATCAGGTACCTATGTTTTATTCAGATGAGATTTAGGGTGAAAGAATGCTTCTTAGGGATTAAATGGTACTGACTGGAAGAGTTATACAGGAAAAGTCCTGTGTGACCTACATGGAAGGTTCTTTAACGTTTTGCTTTTGCTGTCATTTGGATCTCCCTTATCCTGGGGTGCTGTGGAGGTAGAGACCAAGATTTCCAACTGCTTGTCTTGGCAGAGGTCTGGAATTTCCAATAATTTCTCCTTTCTAAAATGTTCTATTGTTTTTCCTCAGAAAATACAACATGGGAGTAAGTATTATGGGAGATTAGTTCTTTACCTCACCTAAGCTTTTTGGTTTGGTTTCTTTGGGGGTTTTTGGGGGGTTTTTTGTTGTTGTTGTTGTTTTTTTTTTCCAGACACTTAGTGAGGAAAAAGTGGTATAAATTTGCATTTCAATGAATATATCTGTATATACCCACCTGAAGCTGGGAATAAAATGCTTCTGTTCAGTCCCAGTCCCTACCTTCATCTCCCTCTAGGGCATAATTAACCCAAGGGTGGGAGGGAAGATTGAGAATAATATGGAGCTGATTCACCTGCTACACTCACTAGCAAAAATAGAGATTATTACTGCATGCATCAGTGGAATTGAAGAAGAAATTAGTCTGAGATCACTTGTAAACAGATCCAGTCAGACATGACTGTTGCATGAATGGGAATGCATAAATTAAGCTTTGCCAAAGGTTACTAGTAATTTATAGTTTTGGCTTTTAGGAAGCTCCAAGCATGACGCTATTTACTTGCATTGTTTACTGAACAAGTATATTTACCAGGGAAGTCACAGCATCTAAATGCTACCTTGTCTCTTGAGCATATCTTGCTTGACGAACAGGTCTGTGATGTCATAGGCCAAACACTGCCTTTGAAGTTGGAAAACATCGATTGATTGATGCTTGTCTGAAAAGCTGTCACAGGGAACACGGGAGAAAGAAAAATTGTCATAACATGCCTAATACTGAAAATTGATGTGTCTCTTTTTCATCATTTCCAAACCAGTAAACTGAAAGTTGGTTGATGACAAAGCATGTAAATATGGATTTTTTTCAACACGTGTGCAGAAATAACTGATGACCTTGATTTAAAGAACATTGTTAATAAGTAAAAGAAGTAAAAAAGGTGCAAAATAAATATATTTGGATCCCTTTGATCCCTGGCAGTCAGTGGGAAACTCCACAATTCCCAATACACAAAGCCCTTTATGGGGTGTTGATTAAGAGAGTACCTCAAATTATTCCTTGAATATGAAGCCATATCAGGAGCTGGACAGAAGACCTAGCTACTGGAAGCAGTAGTTTTGATTGAAAAGATGGCATTCTTCCCTCGCACCTACAAATGCCTCAGTTTTGTGCTGAGGAGGTCTTGTACTTTCTTAAAGATAAGGAGAAACAAATTGTGATCGTGTGCTAACCCCACCAAGTCATCATGATCAGCACTCTTCACATTTGAGCAATTACACTGATCACATTTCAGCAAGGTGTGAAGCCTGCCTCTGAACATCCCCTCTGATCTTTATTTCTTGTCTTCAGGCACCTCCTTCCTGCCCCTCATTTGCCATATTCTGGACTTGATGGTCTTTAAGCCGTAAGGTTGGCTGCCTCATTATTTGGTTTGACTTCATTTAGTTATGAACTCCACTGATAGAGTTGAGTTTGCACTGACCTCTCTCCATCCTTATTTTCTGACTCCTGTAATGCCAAATTTAAATACTTTCTCCTCATCTGCAGTCACAGCTTGGGATAAATTGGTTCTCTACTGCAGTGATCTCATCTCCTGTCTGGAACGGGGGGCTTACATTTCATGTACAGCCGAAAAGACCCATGAGTGAAGTCACTCAACTTGCAGCTATCTGGTGCAGGGGTAAGATGAAGGAGAGCATCAGCAAGCCATTGTGGGGCAGCACAAGGAAAAGCATGAGGGAGATACGCTGGCAAAGCAGATACCATTGTCAAAGTAAA
Source organism: Mystacornis crossleyi (assembly GCA_013400655.1). Taxonomy (NCBI): domain Eukaryota; kingdom Metazoa; phylum Chordata; class Aves; order Passeriformes; family Timaliidae; genus Mystacornis; species Mystacornis crossleyi. The sequence continues at coordinate 82,458 of VYZQ01008925.1, forward strand.
TGAAGCTCCTTCACACAAGTGAGAGGAAGGAGATGTGGCAGTAGGCCAACTGTGTGGAAGTCCCTCATCTATGCAGCCAAATTAAGCCCTGTAAGTAAGGTTTTTTAGAGCATAATGTTTTGCCTAAAGAGACTGCATGTCCATCATCCCACAGCATTTCTGCAGCATTTGCCAGCACTGACTGGAGGTTACGGGTCAGGAACCTTCACTGCTCCTGTCACAGCTGCTGCCACATTAAAGAACACATCAGAAGCAAATGGAAGACAAAAATGATGAGCTGCTTTATGTAAAGTTTGTTGCCTTGTGCTAGATGAGGGCATGCCTTTGATGTGCTCATCTTCTCTGTCTCTTTTTTAACAGCAGAAGAAACATGCTGCTAGAAACACTGTCATAAATCTTACTGCAGTTGTTGAGGAACAAGAGCTGATGTCATGTTGAGCTGAATGTTTTCAGCCACATAAACAACAGGAGGAAATCTTAGGGCAAGGAGTTGAATTCATCCCTGACAAACATAGTGGCAACTCAATTAGTTGATGAGTTTTTAAGGTATCTAGATAATGGCAGATGCACAGACAATTCCTACTATACTCTGTAGTAATGCACAAATAGGTAGTTTTGCATGGCACTGAATGGTATTATTTCTGTATGAACCCTATCCCTATGCCCAGACCTCTCCCCAGAGTAGGCCCCTGCTCCTTCCCTAGCTACGTAATGAAACCCAGCCCTGGTCTTCTCCCCCGCACCTTTCGGAGATAAAAACACCACAATACTCGGTAGAAGTGAGCTGGGTTCTTGAGAACCCTATTTGACATGAGTCTACATATGTAGACTGACAGACACTACATCTACGGACAGCGGAAGAGCTGCAGACATCATGTCTCTGGACTTCTTTAAGGCCTTTGACAACATTTTTTCTCTCTAAAGTGGAGCAACAGGGATTTTATGGGAGGACTGTTTGGTGGGTGAGGTTAATGGTCAACGGCTCAGAGTCCCAGGGGACACCAGTGATGAGTGGAGTCCCTCAAGCACCTGTACTAGAACCAGTGTTCAATGTCTTCATCACTGACATAGGCAGTGGGATCGAGTGCACCCCTAGCAAGTCTGCAGACAACACCAAGCTGAGTGGCTGACACATCTGAGGGATGAGATGACATCCAGAGGGACCTGGACAAGCTCAAGACGTGGGCCCATGGGATCCTCATGAGGTTCAACACAGCGAACTGCAAGGTCTGGCACTCACTGGGCTGTGCTGAAATCAGCAGGTTGTGAAGTACACTGAAGCACAGGCTGGCTACCAGCATTCATGACACCAGGTATGCTGTGGCTGGTACAATGATTATTAGGAGTTAGGAGCAGGAGAAATGATAGCTACATGATGTTATCTGCAAGAGAACTGAGGAAGCAGACAGTGCATGGCATGGCTCTGCAGCCCAAATCTTTGCACTTGGACCTTCTTTCTCACTTGCCATTGCTTTGCTCTCCCAGCAGCTACCTGAAAGCATGGATAACCACAGACCCAGGACAAGAGACAACGATTCAGCTCATATGCTATGTGATACAAGTTTCTGATGCTGTCACTCTGAGTCTAATCTACAGGAGGAAGCTGAAGTAAACCACGCATGACCCAAGACACCCAATATAAAATTTGAGGTTTGCATGTTGTCCTGGGCTTTGGTACTGGGATGACTCTTATTTTTAATAAACTGGCAAGCCAACAAGTCAGGTATTATTGACTGATTTGCTCCATGTATGGACAAGTAGTACATGTGAAAGGGAAATGGGGAGAAATGGAGGCAGGAAGGCTATGAAGAGTTCAAGGGAAAACAAGTGCCTCTACTCCATGTGCAATATCATCAACCTGGCATCAGCAAAGTTGCTTAGACAGGAAGCATGTCCTGGCCTCTTAAATAGAATTGAAATGTTGACTTATCTTTCCTACTTTATTATTTAAAAAGCCAAAAATATTCATTTCTTCCACCCTGGAGGTGTCCGCAAGCCTTCCCTCAGCTGGTTTTCCAGTGCACAAAAGGATACCAAACAACAGCTCAGAGGAGGAGCTTCCCTCTCAATGGTTTTTGACTGTTCCAAAAATAGCAGCCACAAGCTGTATATTCTCCCAGGAGGCATTTCTGCCAGCACACCACTCACCCGCACACCGCTCACTGCAGCAACACAGAGCAGCTCAGGAATCTCAAAGTACAGCTTCTAAAATAAAGCTTTTCCTGCAGTTTCCCCAGCACACCTTGGTGCCCACAAGGTGTGTGTGCAAGGTCAGCTCCCACTGCCAGCAACTTCCACTTCTTCCTCCTGTGCAAGAGGCAGGAAGAGCAGAGCCCTGGTGCCCTCTCTGAGGGACTCTGTCTTTCACTGTCCTCTTCCCTTTAACCAGACTAGAGATGCACATCACAAAAAGTTGATTTTAAGCCTGACCGTGAAGTCTCAGCCTACCTGAAGAGAAAGTAACAGAAAATGTGAAATCAGGGGGCTATACATCTGCAGCATTTCAATAGTCAATTTTGATTACAGGTGACACATCCCCACCGACACACATGTTTCCCACTGTAGCTAAGATCAGAGGACTCTGTCATAACCTTTAAATTAAAAGCAGTTTTTTATACCGGAACACAATTATCCTATTAAATGTATCCAATGAAAAAATAAGCCAACCACATGCCACATATATCTGTTTAAACTCGTCCATCAGTTGCATCCAGGAGGCAATGAGCTCTTTGCCACCTAACTAGAGACCAAATATCACTCTGGAATTACTCATCTATGGATTTTAAATACTGAATGAACTCTGAGAAAACGGTTAACAACCAGCACTTAAAACTAGTAAAGTCCACTGATAAATCCTTCCCTATTAACTTCTTGCTCAGCATTATTATAGTGCCAAGGACAAGTAGTTGAAAAATGGAAATAATTAGTAGAGGAACTTTACAATAAAATATTTTTTACCTGAAACCCATTTTGGAATTTCTTAACCATGGGTCTATCCAGGGAGCAGATCTTGCTAAGTACACTCTGTGAGAACTTTGATTTTTATGGCATTCTAATGTGACTTTAAAGCTCATTAAAGCAGCTCCTTTTGTGCTGCCAGCAACAAAAGCCTTGATGTTAAGTGTCCCCTGGAGTCCACAGTTCAGATAAGTGCTGTTGTTTTTCACTTAGTTCAGCCTCTGTGAGCTACCAGCTCACAGAATAAAACAGAAGCTTGCACCCAGCAGTAACCTGGAAGCCAGATTTCTAGCTAATGTGCTTGCAGAAAAGACATGGTCCTTTTTGAGCAAAAATGCTTTACAAATTAAGAAGCAGAAAATAAGCAGCTGTGTTGCACGCTGTGTAGAAAGTAACACAGAATATGTGCTGGGCATTTCTTAAAATCACTCTTTCCCTCTTTTATTTACCAAGAATTCAGGGGAGAAATACGCAGGTAGTTATAGTTGCTTGTTTATTTACAGTGCAGTGATGACTGCCTGTTTAAAAGGCATTATTAAATTTGAAATATAATTCCTCTCTTAAAAAAGCCCAAGTCTTGGAGTGTCTGTACTTGATCAATGACTCCACATCAAATCTGTCCAATTTGCAAGTAAAATCAATTTGGTCTTATTCCTAACTGACAGCATATTCAGCAGAGGATTGGAAAGTCAAGTTGGTTGGGTTTTATTGACTTGCAAAGCATCCACTAGTAAAAACAATTTTGTGATACAAAAGCTAAAATAGATTGCAATGCATTCTCCAATAGCATGTGAATTTTCCACGGAAATTAACAGAATTAAACTTCAGGAGCTGCTTTACCTATTTAAAATATGTCAGTATAGATAGGTAGATCAGTTGAGTCAGCAAGGGTGTGGATTAGGGTTTCTCTATCCATACCTGCACTAAAATAATAGCATATTTAATTCTTGTATAAACTGTTGTCCAAATAACGATTTTGCATTTTAGTTAAAACACTGTGAATGCCTGAAAAATACATTCAGCTAACATTTAAGGAGAGAGTTTTCACAGGTGAAATTGTAAACTCCTACAGCTCTCATTCTCAGCGAAAAGTAGATATCTGCACTGATTTATCCTGTAATTCTGTAAAACATTTCATTTTGCCCTTGCTATTAAATCTGGCAGCCAGTACTACTCTTTTAACCTTTGTAGGTGCAAAGGACTGCTTGAGTCAGCAAAAACCTTTAATGAGAGCAACAAGATCTTTCTTTCATTGCACATGCTGCAAAATGGAAAAGGTGCCCTTACTTCAAAACTGGGAGTTATTTTAGCTTTCACCTCAGGCAAACAGTGGCGTAAGCACCTCTGTAATGTGCAGACAACCTGACTACCCTGGCAGGGTTACTCACGCTGTGTGGGCTCTGGTGTGGTCCCAGAGTCAGGACAACTCTGCTCATCTTTAGATGTTCTGCATAGGGAAAGACCACGCAGGCTGTGGGCAATGCAACGACACCACTTGCACATGTTGGCAAAGCTCTGGGCTTGCTTTTGACCATGACAAGCTAGCCCTGTCCAAAGAGATGTTCTCATGCTGTTTCTTGATCATTTCATAGAAGAGAAATCACTTTGGATTTTATCTTAGAAAGGGAGCACATAGGAGACAACACATTTGTCTGATTTAGAAGGTACCCAGCTAAGGTCTGGCCACTGGTGTGGAAAACCTCTTTAGCAGCATTTCCCCAAAAAAGTTAGTGGACCTCCTCAAGAAATGAATAGGTGGAGAAAGCTGTGATGATTTATGGGCTGTGCACAGCACTGAGGTGATATTTTAGTTTGAAGAATTGTTTTGGAGTATCCATTCCCATCCATCATACCAGACTCCCTTAATGTATAAGTGACTCTAAGGACCATAATGCTGTGGGATCCTGGACATCTGACTGACTCCAGTCCATGCAAGCACATGTCAAAACAACCCTCATATCCTCTCACTGCATGCTGTGCTACCAGGCAGCCCCCAGGAGCTGGATTTGGGAGCTCCCTGCCACCAGAGCCACCCTAAGGAATACCCTTTGTGTAACACATAGTCTTCAACAGGCATCTGGAGCACAGTGCAAGAGGAGGGATGTTTTGCCTTCCCAGGACTGCTCTTGACAACTCTCAAAATGTTCAGAGCAGACCACGACATGCCTTTTTCCATCAACTATCGGGCAGTAAACCTGCTCTTGCTCCCTGATTCACCCTTCAGAGTTATGTTCCTGAGCATTGACTACAGGCATTTAGATATCTTCCAAGTGAAGAGACATTCCAGTTGAATTTCATAAATGCAAATGCCAACGTTCTTGTAATGAGCAGTACTGCACAATGACTAGCTCTGCTGTAAAGCTAAAGTGAGAAAGTTTACAACCAACCTTAAAACTGACTTTCCCAAAATCATCCTACCCTTCCCAACAGGGCAGCTCTGTTATGGCTGTATGGGAGAGATTCAGCTCACCTGGTCTGTTTGGATTGTGAAGTTCCCCAGCTGCACAGAATTCTGCATATTCCCCCTCTCGGTACACTGGCACCTGTTTCTACTCAAGCCAGGCACAAAAATTAAGCAACGGAGCACACAGACCCCTGAGAGGCCTGATCAGATCAGCACATGCTCTCATAAAGCACTTAACAGGCCAAACGCCTACTCACAAAGTACAGGTGTGCTTAAAACACAGGGAAAGACAGACGAATCAGTGTATCATTTACATTTTATATAACATCCTTGTGTCACTGCTCTGGGTGAGAGATTCCAAAATGTTTGCCTTGATTAGGTTGTGAAAACCATTCTCTTGTGAGGTATGTTTTTGGAGTCCCTTTGGCTGACCTGAACACAGACCTCCTACATCCTCATTAACCCTTCACCTATGCCAAAAACAATCGTCACTATCTCTTCTGCAACAAGACTTGTTCTTTTCCCACTACTGATTATGGGGGATAAATCACATGCACAAAACTTCAGCAGAATCGAAATAAATGTAAGACCTTGAACATAAGGGCAGAATGAGAAAACATATATTTTTCTTAACTGAATAATAGAGCCATTAGCATTAAAACAGCATTACTGTAGACATTAATACATTAGGGTTTAAAGTGTCTCGGTAACAAATCACAAGGGTATTTTAGACTGAGATGTGCTCACAGACAGTAAATCTTAAAATTACTTGCTCTTGTGACTGGTGCTATGGATTGTAAAAAAGGATGAAAGTAAGTGTGCTAATAGCTATTGCAATATAAGTTAGAGAACAGACTACACTATACAATGTAGTATGTAACCATTGCCTGAAATCTACAAAATTATATGGAAAATGTATGATTCAGTGATAAAAACGTTATTCTTAAAAGCTTAGAAAGAGAGAACATAAGAATGTTAAAATTTTTAAATTTTAAAATTTAAAAAAAGTTTTTGTTTTTTTTTTTAATCACAAACCCAAAACCCT